>ML802974.1:120934-140856 GCA_009831015.1 Picea engelmannii
CTAAAATTCTACTTTCTCCATATGAAGTCCAATGAGGTTGGAACCACTCTCAAACATCCTGAAACAATTAATGGTAATGTTAAAAATTTAAGTAAAAGGATGAAAATGAAAGATAAAGGAGAATGTCACTTTTACTTAAAGGAGATAAAGGCAAAATAACCCTTCGCTGCACACCAAAACACCTTACAACTCCAACTTGCATGAGAAAACATGAGCCAAGTACTTTTCTGTTACTTAGGTTTTAGGTTTTAGGGGGTTTTAGGTTTTAGGGACAAACCGGTCGGTTTATGACCAAACCCGTCGGTTTGGTCATAAATCGGCCGACCGGTTTGGTTTATTGGTCGGTTTGAACCGGTCGACCATCAAAAGAGATAAAGGAAAAATAACCCTCAATTGCACACCAAAACACCTTACAACTCCAACTTGCATGAGAAAAAATGAGCCAAGTACTTTTCTGTTACTTAGGTTTTAGGTTTTAGGGACAAATCGGACGGTTTATGACCAAACCCGTCGGTTTGGTCATAAATCGACCGACCAGTTCGGTTTATTGGCCGGTTTGAACCGATCGACCATCAAACCGGCCAATTCCGATTCCGATTCATCGGTTTTTAAAACACTGGTTCCGGGTGGACCAGTCACCCATGAAGATGGTGTCCTCAAAAACCAAGTCCGAGCTCCCTCTGAATCACTACTCTGAGTCAATAGGTCCTCCTCAACTCTATCTCCCCACCTGACATCGAATGGTGCATCAACTGAACAACAACTGACGAACGCACACTCCCTCGTAAACTAAGTTGCGAACTCAACCTCCTCTGATGTCGCTACAGTATCATCCTGCTACTTCTTTTTCTTCTTCTTGGGACAGTGCCATGCATAGTGACCCATCTCTCCACAAGCAAAGCATCTCACTGTGATCATGTCTCTCTCTTTCCCACTGCCACTCTGTTGTGGTTTGGCCCCTCCCTTGGGACCATGTCTAGCACCTATGTCGGTCTCCTTCTTTCCCTTAGTCCACAGAGCAAGGTCCTCATCTCCCTAAGATATCCGCTGCAATCCTAAAGACTCTGAGGTGCATCTCGTCTCCTCCTGAACAAAATCATCCCAAAGTCTCTCCTAGGTAGGCATAACCTCTCGAGCAACAATGCCTTGAACAAATGGACCCCGAGGTTTGGTAAATTTGTTTAAGGTTGTCCTCACCGTAAAGTCTGGGTCCACTATCTCTCCGACAGCTACAAGCTCATCTCTGATCTGAGTGAATCTTCCAAGGAACGATGTAACCGACTCGAAATCGAGCATTTGAACGCTCTTGAGCTTGTCCTATAGAACCATCTTCTGGTTCTGGTTTGGACTATGGTAAAGCTTGCATAAAGACTCCCACATCTCAAATGCATAGTCTTTACCAGTCAAATGTGGAATGACATGGTCTCTCACCCCGTCACAAATAGTCCTTTTCACCTTGTTGTTCCTCTTCCTAAACTCTGCCACCAACACGGGAGCAATGACAGGAGGAATAATAACGAGAACATGAACTATATCCCATAGTTCAAGGTCCTCTAAGGCGAAAATGATCTTGGTCTTCTAAGGGGACCAGTTGCTAGCTCCGTCTAGCCTATCTTCTGCCTGCATCTGGGACACCGACATGGTTGTCCACTAAAGCTCACACTGATGCTAAAACTGCACAAGAGCATTGCCTCACTCCTGTCAACACAGGTGTGAAAAGAGGCAGTATCAACACAACCTCACTCCTAGCAAATAGGTGGGAAAAGAGGTTGTCCAAACAACCTTACTCCTATCCAAATAGGTGTGAAAAGAGGCTGTCCACAAGTGTCAAAAATCAGTTCTGCAACTGTCAACAAATCTGCCCACAAGCTGTCCACAAACTCTGTCAATACGCTGTCCAAAAATCTGCCTACAAGCTGTCACAAAACTGTCCACTGAATGCACTAGAAATCAGCAAGTCATGCCACCAAGGACTCTGATACCATGAAGAGAAACGAGGTACTATCAGGCTGCTAAAACTGATCTGTCTTTGATCAGATTTTAGCTCTAAGTTTGAACTTCCAAAACCATCATTTGCTGTCTTTTAGGACAGAAAACTGTTTAGTAACTTTCTGCTGATAATTTTTGTGGTTAAGTGTCCTTTTGAGGTGCCCTTGCAAGTGTTTTTATTACCAATGATTAGCACATACAATAATACTGAAAACACATAACACTCCTCTCAATCTTTACAACTCTAAATGCTGATCTAACAATTCTAAGCATGAATGAAATTGACATATATGTTTTTGGTCAACATAACCCTGGAAAAACCCCCATGGGGAAAACCAGTTTGGAGTAGATGTATATAGAAGGCCTTAAAGCAAAATGTACAACACGGAAAACATATACAAGTGAACCTGGTACAATAGCAACCCTTCTGGGAAGCCTTGGAGTCCCTTGAAGATGTCCTTGCTAGCCTCTTGAAGTAAGGCACCCTTTGCCTTGGTGTGCCCCTCTTGCTTTGCTAGCCTTTGGTCCTCATCCCTTTTGCCTTTGCTTGTGCCTTTAAACCCTTGCCTTGCCTTTTCCTTGCCCTTGTTGAAGCACCCTCCTCTCATGAGTGAGTGCCTCCCTCCAAGTGATGGTGCGCCCCAATGCTCGAGTGTGCCCCCTGCTCTAGCAAAACTCCACGAGAATGCGCCCTCCTTCACCCTTGCGCCCTCTACACTCTAGAGTGTGCCTAAGCATAGTGAATGAGATTCCTCCTCAAGGTGGCCTTCCTCTCAAAGCTTGATGCGCCCTCCTTCTCGCAAAATGCGCCCCTCACCGAATGAATGTGGCCTCCATCAAGGTGTAGCCCATACTCCATGGTGGACTAGTGCCAAGCTATGGCTCCTCCCAAACTCTTGACCTCATGCGCCCTCTCCTCTCGAGATATGCGCCAAGAGATCTCCTCCTTCTCCTCTCCTCTCAAGTGAAGAAATGAATCTCATCTTTTCCCTATTCCCTTCTTTGGCCTCTCTTTGGCCAAACCCTAAAAGATCAATGGCCTAGATCCAATCTAGCCAAGTCTAATCAATGGGTGAGATCCAATCCAAAAACTTCACTTAGGAAGCCCACTTTCCTTAGTTTGTTTTATGTCCTGTAACTCACCCACAAAGTGAATTAAATGTCACTTTAATGACTTAAGTGACATAATTCACTTTTGACTTAAACTCCCAAGTCAAAGTAAAATTAGAATCATAAAGTAAAGTAATAAGGGTAATAGTCTCCCCCTTTGTGTTTAGAGACTCACAAACAAGGGGACCACTTTCCAAGGTACCCTAATCTCAACATAAACAATCTTGTTCCACTTGCAGAAATTCTAAGCTTATGTAACTCTATCATGCCATAGATAACAAGTGCCTAAACCAAGGGCATGTTGACAATTATATGTGCACATATCTCCTTAAATATAGGTCGAAACCAAAAAGTATCAAATCAAGATCAAACTCGGTGCCATAAACTACCAATGATTAAAACATCAATTGGGAAACACCTAGTGAAAAAGCAAGACGTTTAGATTTCAACTTAATTCAACATAACAAAAAACCAAGGAAAACCCACAGCTCAAGAATGGTGTAGAAGGTGAATCTACACGAATAGTTCTTTCAAATAAAATAAGATAATTTTATTAATATCCACAAATGACTAGGAAAAGATCAACAGGACTAGATAGTACAATTAGTAGTCAATAGAACTAGAGGGAGAAGCAATATCTGTGTCTTTGTCTATCACTATGAAGGAACCAATGCAAGACCTAATGACATCATTTGAAGAGTACCCAAGGCTAAGGGGCCCTGTTGAAAAACTGGGAGGAACCCTAAGTGAGATGAACTATCAAAAGCACCATTAGGGATCGAGAAGAAGAACCTCTTGATACAACTCTAGTTCCTTGATCGAGCATGGTGGGAAGTACTCTATATAGAGCAAGTCTGGCGCTAAGGTCTCTTGGAGGTAGGAAGTTTGTTGATCAAGTGGAGGCAGTTTGTTGTCTCACTGATCTGCCAACATGCTCTAGGAGTAAGGAGTTCCACTGGCATGTACTCCCTCTAGTCGTTGAGATAGGTTAAAGGAAAGAAGTGATGAGTCTAACGGTATTAGGCTAGAGAAGTCGCCCAGAGTCTTCTATTTATACCTAGAGATGTATAAGGCTAAGCATCTTTGGTCAGGGTAGCAAATGAAAGTCGCCATGGAATGCCACAATTCTCGAAACAAGCAGTGGAACCTCCCTGTAACCTATAGGAGACATCTAGAAACAAATTGCTCATTGGACTCTATCACCTTGAGATGGTGATGTGGTGATCTGTCTTGATCTATAGATCCTCTTAGACAACGTGGTGTGGCGATCTGTCTCGATCTGTAGATCGTGTAAGCAAACTCATAACTAGCCAAGGGGGATCCTACGATTATGCACCCAATGGGATCGAATGTAGAGAGGGCGAACAATGAGACCATCTTATATTTGCATTAAATGCTCATAATAAAAGGCCATCTTGAGGCCAAGAGTCTAAGGCCAAAACCCATGTACTCTAAATGTATGCTCAATAGATGTAATCCCTAACAACCCTATTGATCTCTCCTTAAGTGGGGAATGGGCAATCTCTTTAAAAGAGCAAAGAGCGAGATAGAGATATCTAACCAAGCCAAAAGCAAAGTCCCCTAGATTATAGATCTTGCAGAGAAAGAAAACAAGTTTGCAAATGTTCTCCGAGACTAAAGGATAAGCCCCAAACTCAGCTTGGATAATGGCTTGTGGGACAGTTTGTTTGCAACAAATCATACCCTGGAACATGACAGAATGCACCCTCTTGACACACGCCCAATCTATGAAGGACATATATAGACCCCGAACCTCGACCCCATAAAGAACTGTGAGTTTGATGATGGTATCAAAGGGGTACATCTTCATAGGGATGTCGTAAAAATGCAAATGAAAACATCGGTGCTCAAGCAAGATAAAGGAAGCATACCCCTTGCGGAGTCAAGGTTGGTAAGCAAGTTCATAGTGAAACGAGGACTTATGAACTATTCCCCCAAAAATGAGTAGGTTGTGGTAACCTCCACTTTGCCCAAGAAAAAATAGAAATGAAAATCCTTCAGAGATTCCTTAGAGGTGTTGAAAATCACAACCTTGATTTTGGTAAGGTTAACCACCATTTGCTTAAGATCAAAAAAGTTGGCAAGAGCATCCAACAACCTTTGAAGGCCCTTAAGAGAGGAAGACAAAAGGACCAATTCATTTACAAACAAGAGTATGACAATCAAGAAGTGGTGCAAGATGCAGTTGCCATCTACATGAGTGTTCTCCCCAAGAAACTTCTCCATATCATCAATGTAAATCCCAAACGACGTGGGAGATAGAGGGAAACCATGTTTGACTTCAATGGTGCTTCTGATAAGTCCTATGTCGAGATCCATCCTAACCTAAGTTGCCTGAAACGTGGAAACGTCTACAAGTTTCCGAAATGGGAACACCTGGAAACGTGAACCCCCACAAAATAGGTATGTCGAGGGAAACACGGTATATAAAAATACAAAAAAAAACAAATATATATATAGATAGATAGATAGATAGATTTTTTAAATAACACATTATCTTGCAAGAAAATGAGAATGATACACATAAATGACATTTTAGAAAAAAAACCATGTCTATGTTTATACATGATGCAAAATCCAAAACTAGCATTTATAGATGAGGCTATACATCCAAAATCAGCCTTTATACATAAGGCTATATGTGCTGAAAATGAGATAAAACATGAGCTAAAGACAAGTACAATTACATATCCATCTCATTCTCATCAACAAAAATAGAACAAGTTGCTTGTTCAGTAGAATTAGAGCGTGGATTGGAAGAAGAGGCAACTCCACTTCCACTTGCATCACCACCAATATCAGATCAACAAGAGAGAGTTCCAAGTCTAGGCATTCAACATCCACATCCCAGTCTCTATGAGGCCCACTTGTATATTCTTCACCCCCACAAGACATGAGGAGTAGGATTGGAGGCACAAATACAAGATCCTTGACCTTCTGCAATCCCAACCTATTGCACTTCACAAAATGAATGAAGCCATGGGTGTTAGAATTCTTTTTTGATGATAAAGAGCTTGCCACTTCTGATAGAATACGAGTGGCAAGGGTTTGCAAATATATACCATTTGCCCCATGACAAGTCCAATATTTAACCAGGTTCATGCTCCTCCTCTCATCCAAAGATGATATGTCTGCAAAATCTTCTAATCCAGTAGCAAAACAAGCAAATTCTTCCCTCACTTCAGTTTGTATAGAAGCTAGAAACAACCTCTCAAAGGCTTTCTTCACCCCATTGGCCACCTCCTTGTCCTTATGTGGGGCGGCCTTCCTCTTCCCATTGCTTTGAGCAATGAATTCTTCATCATAAAATCTTGGACTTAGAGCATGTGCCGAAGTGTGCAATGGAGTGTTAAAGCCATTCCACCTCATAACAATAATGGATCTCACATGCTCTACAAAATCAACATCAACGAAGAGAAGAGTGGGAGCCTCTTGTGTAACAATTTCCATAATTTTCTCAACCATGATATCGATGCCATCATAAATCTCTCCCAAGAAAGGTTTGTGTGTCTACATGTCAAAGAAGCTCAAATGCAAGTAATGTGAACTTGATCAAGAAATCTATCTTGCTCCACCAATCTTCATCAATCAACACCCTCTGCACCATATTTTCCCTCTTTGAATCTACATGTCTCCACTCATCCCAAGTCACACCCATCTCCCTACCCTACACCCTTTGACCTCGTTAATCCATGCAGTTTTAGCCTCAATCTCTTCTAAAATCATATTTAGATGATCAGCAACGAGAGAAGTCCAAAATGTATGATTGTATCTACCCTCAACAATCAAGCTTAAAACTTTGCAAACAGTTGCATTATCTATGACAACTTGCACCACATTTTCTAGACCTACTTGCTCAATAGCAGCAATTAAAAATTCAACAATGAAATTACTACATTTTACCTCACGTGAACAATATTATGCTCTTAAGAACATTGCTCCTTTTGGCAATGATGCAATGCCATTGATCAATGGCCTATGTCTTGTATCAATCCATCCATATGAAATAATGGAAACCCCCGAGTTACTCCATGAGCTACGAATTAGTCTTAAAACGTCCTCAAGAAGTTGCCTCTCTTTATTGAGCAAAACTATTCTGCGTTTTTCATAGTTTGGCCCCTTGAAATCTGGAGTGGCAGTGTTAATCGCCCTCACCAAATCCTGCCAATAGAGGGACCGAACCACATTAAAAGGGATATTGCAAGCATAGATGGCCCTTGCCACTCTTGTCTTAGCTTCTTCTCTCCCTTGATTGTTGAGCATTTTCAACAATCTACCATCTTTACTTGTAGCTGGAGGTTTTGATATCTCTTCTTCAAGTTATACCACCCTCATCATCCTTGCTTCATGAACAATCTTTGGCTCACTGCTAGCAATCTTTGGCTCAATGCTCACATCCAAGTGAGTATTGCAACCAATACCAGTATTGCTTCTATGCTCTTTCAACTTTTGGGCATCATTATGCTCTTTTTCAAATGTGGCCCTCACCTTCGGATTTCTGGTATGTTGACAAACATGTACCCCTTCATGCAAAATGTAAGCCTTGACTCTCGTGTAAGAGCCCTTGTAGGTCTTGCCATTTTAACATACATTGCACCTCCATTCACATAAACCCCCACCATCCATTTGCTTGAGCTTTGGTAACATACTTCCAAAGAGGATAGTATTATTGTTGCTTGATTGCTTGAGGAGATTTAGGGGCTTTAGGAATGACACTATGAGAAGCCATGAATGCTACAAAAACAGTAAATAAATTTGCCTCCCACACTCTTCTTCTTGCTGCCAACAATTGTCCTCTTGCTGGAAATGCACCAACGCTTGCTCCTAATGCTCCAAAACACAAGTAAAATGCTTGTTGTTGTTGTAGGAAGTTCTTCTTGCTAAAGAGAGTGTGAGGAATGAGTGAATGAAGTGCTTTCTTATAGAAAAAGAGAGGTTGTTAGACTTTCGAGAGAATTCTAAATTTTGTTTTCTCAAACGGATGTAAAAGTCAATTAATTAAATTTGTAGAGTGATTAAATGTATTCATTACTTATTAATTATATATTTTTAAGCTATCTAAGGGTCCCGCGCCCTTCATGGGCACTTGGACAGGCCCACGAACAAACAGAAAATCAATGGAAACGCAAGCTATTTTCACCAAAACGACTTGGAAACACCATCAGTCGTATCGTTCAACGTTTCCAAATCCGAAAACGTCGTATAGTACCGCCAACCATGTTTCCAAGCCGTTTAGTACCAGTTTCCACGTTTCCTAGTGTTTCTAAGACCGGTGCATGGTCATTATAGGCATTTCCTACAACTTAGATCCTAACAATATCTCATATAGCCTCAAGACAGCAGTAATGAGGGACTCAAGGAGCCTAATATCTTGTAGTCTTTGAAACAGGTATACTCTAAGCACTTAGTCAAAAGCCTTTCAAAAGTCTACAAAATGGCAAAAGACTTTGGAAGATCGTTGTCTAGCCTCCTCAATAATAATACTAAGTGTGAAAATGGGATCCACCACTAGGTAGTTGTTCTAGAATCCTACTAGCCCTACAACCCTGAGTTTGTTCCTCTCAAAATAATCCAATATCCACATATACAAAACAGTGGCATAGAGTTTCACAAAAGTGTCCCTAATCATAATGGTCTTGTAGTTGTTTAGATCTAAACTATTTAAACATCTGGTAGAAGATGTGGTGTGAGTCGTGACCATGATGGGGGAGAGGCCAAGCAAACTACCCTGTTAAAGAGATCCGCAATGTGGGATGCGAGAGAGACCAAACCATGCTTAAGGAATTCAACCTAGAAGCCCTTGCTATCAGCCACTCTACTTATTTGGGGGTACAATTCTCAGGGCCTCGCTTCAGCCTTCAATGTGCTCTACAACCTTGTGTAAACAAAGGTTATGGTTCATTAGCTTCTCTCAAGAGACGATGCTTCCAGCACTGTCTTCAGGACATTTCGTCCAAGATGTTTCTTATGGACTCCCTTATCCAACCCACAGTTCTTTATGGTTCAAAGGTTTGGGAGCCTTGTTTACTAGAGACTGATTAGGCTTCAGTCGAGTGATTGCAAATTCTTCTCCTTCGACGCATCGTCAGATGCAAGCAAACAATACCCCAACACATCATCCTTGCAAAGTTCGATGCCCGACCTTTCCAGCTTGAGACTACTTTCCTCCTGGTTTCCCTTCTGCATTGCATTCGAAGTTTCATCGATTCAACAATGGGCCGAGACATGTACCCATATCTGGCATATTGTTTATCGGAGTCCATTGCCTTGTCTAGCACTCGCGGTCGCACTAGGTGTTGTTTGCAAGGGTCTCAGAGCTTTTGGAGTCTATTGGTATTTCGATGGATCGGCTCCCTCCATTCAGATATTCCTTGGATGCACCTAGACAACCTTTTGGAGTTCGTTCGTATTTCGATGGATGGACTCCCTCCATTCATATATTCCATGGATGCACCTAGACACCTCGTACCTACTAGGCAGGAGTTGAACAAGATCATCAGAGATGACATTTACAGACAATTCGTGCAGGTCACTTGGACAAACCCCCAGGGCGGGTTACATCCAAAGATGGCCTTTTATGTTGAGCACTTCAAAGAGGTGAAGGATGGATTCACTATCCAGCCCACATACACATCCAATCATTGGGTGCATTCTCTTTGTGTCCCCCTAGGCCAGTTCTGAGTGGGCTCACACAGACTTCGAGTTGAGACAAACCACCAAACTGCACAAGCAGAGACGATCTGCCAACTATGTCATCTTCGTGAGGTGGAGATAGAAGAGCACTTCATTTTCCCTTGCCCCATCTATTATGAGATATGTGGGAGATTGCATTGCTTGTTCAGAGGGATCCAGACCATATCCAGTTTCTTTCGATATCTAGACCAGAGATGTCTAGCCCTTTACATGCAGGAGACCCTCAGACTTTGTGGTCACATTCTCCAACCTCCTCCTAGACCAAATCCCACTCAATTGATTACTTCCTTTTTTACATTGCTCCCATCAGCCAAGGGCACCAAGAGACAGACTAACAGCAACATTCACTCTAACTCCAGATCAATGCAGACCCGAGGGATCATTCCCCCTCCTAAGAGACCCCAGAGACATTCCAAGAACAGACCCCTTACCTGCAAGTAGAAGAGATCACCTAGACATCAGCAACGGGTTACTTCTTCCGTGCAACAGCATAGTAGACAGTCCAGATTTTCCCCCAACTCATCCTCGAGTCACCATTCCATCTTGAGTTTTCATCATTCGACCTCGGATGATAGGAGAAATAGATCTAGTGGACCATGATCTAGTCCCTGGATCTCTTCCCTCTGTACATCTCCCTCCCGCTGCGACCACCCGCCCTCAAAATCGAGGGTTTTCCATGTTTTAACATAGTTTTCATACTTTGCTTTACTTTACTTCTTTATCTTTAGTAGGAGACATTTTGGTACCACTGCTTTGTATCGACACCATTGTACTCAGCAGTCCCATTAACCTACTTTTTGGCCATTTGTTGGACATTAATATAATCATCTTATCTTATCTTATCTACTCAACTTCAAAGACTAGATACCTCTCTCGATGTCTCTCGAGGAAAAAGATGGTGTTACCTCCTAAACATGCATGGTTCATTTTGCATTTTTGGAGGCACTCTTTCAACAACACAACACCAAGAGATGGAAACCTTGGGAATTTGGTACCAATCATGAGCATTACATTGGAAATCTAGTTCAAGCATTTTTGGAGGCACTCCTTCAACAACCTTAGGAGTTTGGTACAAATCATGAGTATCACAATGGAAATCTAGTTCAAGCATCATGTATAGGAGCGATAGTGGTGGAGATCCATGTGGTACCTTTCTTTTGCATGTTGGAGGACACTTACATATTTTGAGGTGTGTTTTGTTGTTGAGTTCACATTTTGGAGGCACAATTGCACGTGTGGCATCATTTCACTTTTGGGGCCCACTGCTACATATTTTTAGGCATATTTCTCCATTGAAGGTACCTTTCACATTCCCCAAGGTAGATTACATATTTGAAGGCATTCCTCACCATTGGTGTTCCTTTGGGTGTCATTACACATTGTTTGAGGCACTTCACATATTTGGAAGCATGTTTCACTATTGGAGAGCTAATGTGGACCCTTTGGTATATTTTACAAGCAAGTTTGCACTCACCTAAAGGAGTGTTCCATTGGAGGAGATGTGCACGTTTAACATGGTCCAAACATATTTTAAGGAAAAAACAGGCAATTATGAAGGAGCACTCTCCTAGAGGCCCTTATAATTATTCTTTGCATTAATCTCTAGGCATGGGAAAAGACATGTAGCATTTTGGCACCATCTTCAAGGCAAAAAGAATCCATTTAGAGGAGCGCTTGAGTTGGAATGATGACACATGGCAGCAAAGATATATTTAATGTTTGATCCAAGTCCAAAGAAACCCATATAAGAGGAACGCCCTCCTCGGAGAAGATTCCAATGACATTTTATAATAATTTATTAAGTGTTGACTCATTCCAGTGGAGGAAAAGATGGATCTAGGAGTTTCTCAATAATATAATATTGTAGAGTGGTTTAGATTGAACTCTATACGAGGAAACTTCCTCTAATTTGTAAGGTAGAAGTTCAAAGGAGGAAAACCCCCTTAAGGACAAGTACAATGCTTTTAGTGGGCAAGGGAGAAAAGGCATAACGAATTGGAGCTTCCATCTTCTTTTCTCATCAATCTCATATGTATGTAAGGATGCCATTGATGTATTACCACCGTATCTTTGTATAAAGGGTTGTTTTGGCTTATCATAGTTGGTTGTTCTTTGCTTGAAGAGGAGGCTAAAGTGTGGTTTCTAAACCCGCTTTGCTTCATTAGATATCAGATTTGAATTCCAAGAAGTTTATGGATGTGTTGTGTCTTTATTGAGCATTTCGCTTGGCTGTTACATATGTATCAGATCTGTCCTTGACTGATAATATTTGTTGTTTTGTGGTTTTATCACATCTTCTTCATCCATTTTCAAGTTCCATTTGTTTCCTAGAGTCCATAGCCCAAGAACAAAGGCACTAGGTCTTGCTTGGCTTCTCACTTTATATCTTAAATATCCAAAATATTATCACTCTGCAGATCTGGTTATTATTTCAGCACTTAAGAACAGATTTGTAGTCTTATTAGGGAATCCCCCTTGTGCTGGAGGAGAGCCGACCTAAAGTGCATACGACGATCACCAAGGTGACAATGGGTGATGTCCTCAAGTTGCCCTAGGGTTTGCACTTGATGATTGGACTTATCTTTTTAAGTGCAGATTTTAGAGGTAACAGGAGGCAAAGTTGGGGGGGAGGACCTAGATAGGGAATTGGGATGGTTAATTATAAAGGGAAGTGGGAAGTGTCAGGTGAAACCCAAGAATGGTGGTCAATGTCAACAAGAAAGAGAACCTTCATGGGGAGGAGGGTACGCCATAAATCTTTGGGAGAGGTGTAGAGAGCCAAGAGGAGCTCATGTCTCCTCAAAGAAATAAAACTACATTTCTTACATCAAAGGAAGTAGCAATAATCTCATTGTACAAACCAACTAGATGAAGAGCCATGAGCAAGGACAAACCAGAGATATTTATGCATAGTTTTACACTTGTTGTCAAACCAAACATTCATGGTGCAATTAACTTGGAGTGATCTCATTTCTTGTGATAGATGTCAATTTTCAGGCAATCAATGCATGCAATTTCAGATATGAAAATTATTTCCAAGTGACCTCAAATAGTAAACTAGGGTTGTTATCACTAAATAATTTTACACTAAAATTATAACAAAAAATTATGGCAGAGACACAAAGATCACAGAGAAATCATCCATACACAAGAGACACAATTTTTTTGTTTAGTAAAATTTTCAAATTGAGAATTTCCAAGGACAAAACCAGTCCTCTTAGCGAATTACAAATTCAACAAAAATCCCGGAAAACACTTCCAACTTGCAAACCTACTGACGTCACAACCGAATGGATGACGTCGCCCTGTACGGCCTACCTAATCTGCACATGACATACAGACTGTACGAATCACACGTGCAGCCTGTTTCTGCTTCTATACGGTATGCACATGTGGTAAGGACTGTACGGATCACACATGCGGCATGTTTCTCTACTATTGTCACACGTGCAACAGTCTCTCCCTCACACATGCAGTTGTCCTCCTCACACGTGTCGCCTCCTCACGCGTGTTGCCTCTCTCTCTCTTGACAGAAAATCAGAAAAGCCAGAAACCCTAGGCCAGATTTTCCAAAGTGAAGAATTTCCTTTGCTGAAATTGACACCAATCTCCTTGGCACAAAGATTCCCAACAAAGATTCCCAAATGCCTGACACAAAGGCCAATGTGAGAATACCTGCCCGATGCTACAAAAACATCAACACTCCCTCTTAGCAAGGGAGATATTCCATCCACCATTACCTGGAAGTAGCTTTGTCTCCCACACTGGAAGTGGCTCTGCCTCCCACACTGGACCCACTACCACAGTTGCTCCCTCTAACATAGAAGCAATTCCCATTATATGACTTGGACCCTTCTTGGAAGACACCGTACTCCTAGAAGCCTCCCACTTCTAAGCATCCTTCCTGGTCATCTCAACCCATGACACCTTCTTGATAGTATTGGAAGACTCATCTCTCCCACCTGAACCTGAAGGTCGAATTCCTCTAGACAGTTGACTCTACCTCTGAGCCCGCTGACTCCCCCTCTAAGTCTGCACAACCTTCGAAGCTACTCGGTCCTTGTTCACTACCACTTTGCCACTTGCCATAGCTCGCATAGGTTGGCCCTTTAGCCTGTACAAGTTGCTCTCTCTAACTCCAAGAACAGTTGTTGTGTCTGAGCTAGATCCTCTGGGCTTGATCAATGCCTGTCCATCTTGGAACACTACATCAAATCACTTCTTCTCAATCGTTGAGACTGAGAGCACACTCCTCCTGAGTTCTAAAACCCATAGCCATTTCTCATTCTCAACACATCTCCTGACTCCATCCGGAATGACAATGTTCCAAATCCCAACACTGCATGCTTGGTCCCCATACCAAGTTCCACATACATATCTGAGTCAGACTCTGTGAAGCTCTCGAACAACTCTAGTGCTCCTGTCATATGACATGTGGCTCCACTATCCACCAACCAAGTCCCATTACCGAAATCTGTACCAGAAAGGGTAGAGACTAATAACAATTCCTAAAGTCTGTTTGCAACCCCATCCACTTATGTTGATGATGCATGTTGCTTCCCTTTCCCTTTCTTCCTCTATGGACACTATGAAGCATAGTGACCTAACGTATGACAAGCAAAACACTTGACCTTGCTAAGGTCCTTCTTCCCCTTTCCTGGAGATGCCTCTCTCCTTGGAGAATTGTTTCTTCTTCCCATCTTAGCATGAGCAGCTAGGGCCAGGTTCTCATCATCACTACCTCTTTGCTTGCCATTCCTGGACTCTATTTGAGCCTCCCCTTGGATGCAATCGATCCACAGCCTATCAAATGGTGGCAACTTCTCTTGTGCACAAATGGTTCCCAAGACTCGGAAAAACCATTCAATGCCACATTCACCAACTCTGTGTCATCAACTACCTAACCAATGGCTCGATCACAAATCTGAGTGATCCACATGAGGTAGCTGGCAACTATATCCGATTTCGACATCTCAACAGATTGAAGTTGGTGCCTAAAAATCAACTTTGGGCTTGCATTCTCGCTTTGGTACAAGCCCACCAAAGCATCGTACATATCCTTTGTTTTCTTCTCAGAAATATGAGGAATCAAGAGATCCTTCATAAAATCCAACAACACCCACTTGGCCTTCGCTTCCCTCTTCTTATGAGCTGCCAATTCTTGTGCACCCTTTGTATCTAGAATCACCATCTCAACATACTCTTTGAGATCATTCTCTTCCAAGAGCAAAGGGATCCTAGCCTTCCAGGCCCAGAAATTTGTGGCCCCTTCCAACCTGTCCTCAACTCTAAGAGTGTTCACCATTGTGTCCTGCCTAGAACAAAAAATCTACAGCAACAAAAATCTACAGCCACTTGTGTCTCAAGAGATGACTTCCTCTCTCTCTCTCTAGAGCCTATGCTCTAAAACCATGTCAATTTTCAGGCAATCAATGCATTCAATTTCATATCTGAAAATTACTTCCAGGTGACCTCAAAAAGTAAACTAGGGTTGTTATCACTGAATAATTTTACATTGAAATTGTGACAAAAAATTATAGCGAAAGCACAAAGATCAGAGAGATATCATCCATAGACGAGAGACACAATTTTTCTGTTCAGCAAAATTTTCAGATTGAGAATTTCCAAAGAGAAAACCAATCCTCTCAACAAATTACAAATTCAACAAAAATCCCAAAAAACCCTTCCAACTTGCAAACCTATTGTATGGCCTACTGATGTCACAGTCATACGGCTGACGTCACCTATACGGCCTGCCTAATCTGCATGTGTCGTACAGACTGTACGAATCACGTGTACGGCCTGTTTCTGCTGCTATATGGTCTACACATGTGGTACGGACTGTGCGGGTCACGCATGTGGCCTGTTTCTACTCCTATACAGTCTGCACATGTGGTACAGACTGTACGGATCACACGTGTGGCCTGTTTCTCTGTTGCTTTCACACATGCGGCCTCTCTCTCTTGAAAGAGAATCAAAAAAACCTCTCTTTCACTTCCCACGTGACATTGGAAGTGAGTCATATTTGGCTTTGACCATTTTAATGAAGGCAAAGAAAATGAAAGGAGGGGTGAGCTCGGAAAGAAGAAGGGTTTAAGCATCCATGAAATCAATGTCAAAGTGAATCAAGGTGTGAGGGAAATCAATGTCAAAGTGAATCAAGGTATGAGGGCTATCAAGTGAGCAACGAGTTGGAGTTGGGGGGGAGGAGAGGGAATCCTAGAGTGTGAAAGATAGGAAAGCATGAATTTGTAGCGAGGAAGGGAGACAGAGAGAGGTCCATGATCTAGAGATAAAAGAGCTCAGTTTGTCAAGACATAGTCCACAACACCAATCCCACCATCGTGAGAAACCTATTAGATTCCCAGTAACATGGGGACCCACTGAGAATGATGTGATCATGTGATTCATCGTGCTAGAGGAGGTGTTTCCCAGGGTCGTGATGTGTGGATGGAATCATCTATTGAAATTCTCTGAGCACCAACAAAAACTAGGTCTACCTCATGGAGGCAACGTGCATCATACCCCCAATCATGGATTAGCACCTGAAGAGCCTCAGTGAAGGTATTAAAATCACCCAAAGAATGACATCCCCCTGTGAGAAATATTGAGAGACACAAAATAAAGATTGAGAAATGGGTCGCCATAGAAATGGAGCACAAAATTCAAGGATGCAGAGGAGAAGTAGCAAATGGCAATGAAGACCTCGCAGATGGGGGGATGTGCCGCATTGAACTTGAACCTACATGAACCTGGGGTGTATGTCAAAACCTACAATTGAGACTCTAAACTAGAGACACTCATGAATGAGGCAAGCCACACCACCAAAACCTCAAACACCCCTATCTCTATATCTCTTATCTGAAGGCTGATGTCTAGTGGTATCATGAGATGAATGGTAGGGTCCCCATAGGGCTCTCATGTATATCAGTGTGAAAAGTGAGGTCTTGCATGGAAAACACATCCCAAAAAGGTACCAGGGGAAGACCATGTTACATTGCAATTCCAGCATGCAATAGAAATAGTGGTCGTTGCTCCCTTAACCTGGTGTGACTGTCATTTTGTTGGCCATGGGTGTGCCCAACCTGGAGGTGGGGACACACATATAACAGCTCAAAGGTTGTGGATAATAGCCCATGTATTCTCCTTCTTTGCTGTTGCTACCTAAGCTCTAGCTGTCCTGAGTTCCTCAACTTGCAGTCAAGATAGATATTAAGGGGGAGGGAGATGTGCTGTTTTTTAGCTCTCAAGGCACAAAGATGATCCTCGCTGAACCGAATAATGAAGGAATTGGCAATCAACCAAGCTCATTCCAGTTTAATATCTTTCCAGAAGAGGGTATCCTAAATGGAAGATTGGCCCACCTGGAACCTGTAGAGGATTGAGTGGGGAGGTGACCCCAAATCCTGAGGTTAAGCTCTTTACATCCTAACTCGCTCTTCCTCAAACTTTTCTTGGATACTACAAAACGGGGGGTTTTCTTCCCCTTAACAACTTGGACCCAAGAACAATTTTCCTCAATCTGTTTCTTACAGAATGCTGGTGTCCTGCGGCATCCTGGATAAGGCTCTCTTGCTGGCGTAAAATTTCAGGCCGTTTATTTTTTACTTTCACGACCTCTGACTGGAGTTGTTGTGTTTCAACGAGAAGCGATACATTGATGAGAGGGACATGTTTAAACTCTGAAAGGTTCTGCTGGAAAGTTGAGACTTGCTGCTCATGCTCACTGAGGATGACTTTCAGACCTGTTATCTCTGTGGTTTGCATCTTTTTGAGCTCTGCAATAGTGAAAGTCTTGTTCAGCAAGGCAGGTGAAAAGCTCTGGAATCTCAAGGGTATGGTTTTGTTTGAGGCCAGCAATCATTGAGTCCTGTGCTGCCAGTTGTGATTCTAGAACAGCAGTCCATGCACAGTGGTTTTCCACTTGTGCCTGAAGGGCCTCCACTATTTCGAGCATTTCAGAGCCAGCTTTTGTCAGCTCTGCCATCTGGGGACTCTTTGGTAGCACAGACTTGGGGTCTGTAGAGGAGCCCCCCTGATTAGGGATGGTGCCCTGCAAGGTGAAGGCATCTTCAGTGGCTAGGGCTGCTCCAACAGAGTTAGGAAAAAACTACCCACACCATGTTTGGTTGGTATTGCAAAGTCAAATTCAAAGTTTTGCAAAATTGARGGTAATGAATCTACAGYTTATATCCTATGATAACACCAACACCCTGACTGGTAGGTTAGCAACAAAAAGAATCTCCAAGGGTTAGCACYGTCTGTTGTACCATCCRCCCAAGGCATGTTGCCAATGGGGAGGCSATAGATCACAGGTTCAAATCCAGTCAAGACCCACTGGGTTACCACCTGCTATTGCAGCTGGCAGTTGAGTCACCCTCCATCCAGATATTTCAGGGAAGAGGAGGGGATCCGCAGGGTTTTCCTTAGAAACAAAAAAAAAGGTTGGCAACAAATAGTCAATCAAAATAATTGATAACAAACTGTCATCATTTTACATGTTCAAAACAATAAATCACAAAAACTTTGACCACGATGTCAAAACAATTCAGGGCTCATACTATTGTCAAATTTCAAGTATTCACCTTATAAGCATATCCATTCTCATGACCACTATCTTTTGACAACATCTTAAATTCAATTTGATTCAGGCAATAAAAACAAACTATTCTATTAAGCCCTTGTTATGCCAATCTTCAATACATTACAAGACCTTGTTGCATCTCAGAAAGTGTAATGACTAACCTGAATGGTGTAATGACCAGGTGGTGCAATGTATGTAACCTTGCCCATAGCTCCAGGAGGAACAGCGATACGGTGCTCCATCAGACTATTCTCAAAGACCGTCTGCAAAATAATGGGTAGTAGACAAAAAAGCTCCATATTGAGAAACTAAATAAGAGACAAACATCCAACACATAGATAATTGTATCGTAGAGTTCAGCTTTTAAAGGAGCCAAATGCACACCGCATATAAATCACCACCAGTTAAGACATCTCCAACAGCTGCAACACAGGCAACCAATAAAGAATCTAAGATCTCAAGCTATCCAATAAACAAAATCAGAGTTATAAATTGATCACGACACTCCCTTAAACATGAAGCACACACATCCTATTATTAAAAGACACTGCAATATATCCAATTTACAACCAAAACTCATCCATGAAATCACTGTTCCTTTTCAATTGTGTAAGCCTTACATAGCTTCTTAGGCTGAAAATCCCAGGCTGTGTCCTTGTCCAAAGCTGGCACAGCTACTCCTCTAGGAATATAGACATCACCAGACTTTATAGCTATCGCTTTCAAAGGCCTCTGCATTACAATAAACCAAAGAGGTCTTCATCAGGAACATATTGCTTAATAAATCCCAACATTGACAAAAAAAATATTGTAGACCAACACAATGCGGATCTGAATTCCAGCACCAATTAAATTAATCTCTTTAATGTTTGATGTTCTGCCTTTTTGTGCCTTAGTGGCAATATTTTTGGGGACATACAGCAAATAAGTTATATGGCCAAGTGGCACTATATTTATGTTAGATGATCTGGGGCAATTTTGCTTGTATTTATGGCTTTTAAGCCTACTATACTTTTGCTTGTGGTACCCACCACATGACCCCTTTTTTGTAAGAACACCCTGTGTATATATATATATATATATATATATCAGTCAATTGGGTGTAGCTCGAGTGGTTGTGAGGAAAACGTTACTCTCCCCACCTTGTTTCAAATCCCAGCATATAAGATATATGGCCAAGTGGCACTATATTTATGTTAGATGATCTGGGCCAATTTTGCTTGCATTTATGGCTTTTAAGCCAACTACACTTTTGCTTGTGGTACCCACCCACATGGCCCCTTTTTTGTAAGAACACCCAGTGTGTGTGTAGCCCTGAGGGTTAGCTCAAGCAGTCCTGAGCTTGATGTGAGATCTCTCCCCAGTGATCAGTTGGGGAGGTTACAGGTTCGACTCTCTTGATCCCCTCGGGGTGAGGCTCTGTAATCAGGGCCAACGGTTTACCCCATTTACCATCCATGGATCATGGGGAAGTACTCGGAGGGTTTTCCACAAGGATTTCCTTGGAAAAAAGATAAAAAATAAA
>ML802975.1:0-11497 GCA_009831015.1 Picea engelmannii
TTATTTATTATAATCATATAAGGGATGGAATAATACTATATTCCTAAAATTAGAAATAAAGAAGGTAAGGATTGGGGAAGAGAATAAAATACAAAATATAGAAATAAGGATTAATATAATTATACAACTTGAGTGGTCCTAATGGTTAAGAACATGTGTTCCTCCTAAGAGGTCACAAGTTCTGGATGATAGATGGAATGTAGGTCATATCCCCTTGAGAAATCTTCACCTCTCTGAATGGATTTCAAGTATGAGGAGGGAAATGGAGTAAGGATCCTACACTCGCAAGATGTTAAAATATGACAACTATAAATTAAAATAAAATGTAAAACTGAATTTACTTGTGTAAATGTTTGTTTACTAAACTGGTGGAAAGGTTGGTAGTTCTCGTAACTATGTAACAGTTCCAAGATTCATATATATATTTGAATCCTGCGAAATGTAATTAAGTGTTGTAAGCCTTGAATAAGAAGAGATATTGATACCTTTCCTCGTGGATGTTTTCTTGACACGCAGTCAGGGTTTTACCAGGTACATCTTGTGTGTTATTTAAGTCAGTTTGTTGTTTTCTTGTCATTTCTTTTACGTGTGGTATCAGAGAGAATGTGAAGAAGGTATGTCGGATTTTTCAATTTGTTGATCGAAGAAGATGAAGCCAAAATTATTTCCTTGAGAGTGCTCATGGATCTCATTTTTCCCATGCAGAGAGGAGAGAGAAACAATTTTTTGGTGCTCATGTTTTTGCGCACAGAGGAAAGAGAAATTAAGTTGAGGGTTTTGTGCCAAGTTGAAGCCTAGCATAGTTTAGTGGTGTGACTCCTTTCGCTGTAGAGTATTGTTCTGATTTGAATCCTAAAATATTTTAGTGGTGCGACTTCTATCCATGCAGAGAAAAGAAACACCGGTGGGTTATAAAAAAATTCTATCCATTTGCAGAGGATACTATAGGGTCGATAAAGGGTTGATCAATTGCATAGAAGGTCGTGAGGTGAAGGCCGACGAGGGATTTTTGTGCCAAGTCGAAGACGACTAGAGGAGAGTAGAACAAGCAAGATAAGAAAAGGAGAGCATAGTTAGTTGTGAAGAAAATTCTTGTGCTAGAGATAGGCAGCTACCAAACTGAGTAGACAAGTGATTTGGTAAAGGTACCAATTGTTTTTTCTAAATTGAAAAAAAACAAAGGAAGAAAAACAAAAGTTTGTTTTTGGAAAGTTTGTTTTTTGAAAAGTGCGCCTTTGTTTGCTTGTGGAAAATATTGGAAGAAAAATAAATATTTATATAAGCTTAAGAGGGTGATATAAAAATTATAAAATTGGAGGGAGCCTGTGTGCAGAACTAATGACAAAGTTGACGAATTCAAAATTCAAGGTTGAAAAATTTAATGGTAAAAATAACTTCAAATTGTGGAAACTTAAAATGCGAGATTTGTTAGTACAAAATGGGTTGGATAAGGCATTAGATGGAAAGAGGAAGAAACTTGCATCTATGACTAATGAATATTGGGAAGACCTAGATGTCAGAGACCTCAGTACAATTCGTTTATGTTTTGTCGATGATGTCTTGTTTAACATTATTGGAGAAGAAATGACAATAGCCTTATGGAGCAAGATGGAGAGTATTTATATGATGAAGTTCATATCTATTTGAATAGGAATCTATATAGTTTAAAAATGAAAGAGTGTATGAAAATTGTAGACCATTTAAATGTCTTTAATACTCTTATATGTTTGTTGAATAGTATGGATGTTAAACTTGATGATGAATATAAGGAAGTTACATTGTTGTATTCATTGTCTGAATCATGGGATCATTTTGTCACTTCCATTGTATCTAATCCTTACTATTTGATAAATCGATCATTGTTAGTTGCAATATATTGTAAAATCAATAAAGTTGTATGGACATGTCATCCCTGCAATTATTCAAATTTAAAAAAAAATGGTGTGAAGCTCACACTATTACTCCTAAGAATCAACGTTCTAAGTTAGATCCCATATCAAAGAAATATATCTTTGTTGGTTATGATGATGTAGTAAAGGGATATAGATTCTGGGATCCTACTTCCCACAAAATCACCATTAACGGAGATGTATTTTTTTAATGAATCTCCTCCCATTAAATCAGAAAATGTATAAGTTGATGTGAAACAAGAACATGCACCATTGAATCAACAAAATAAGAGGGAGACTAAAAAATATACAGACACAAGGAAGCAAGAAGAATATTTTGATGATAAAGAAGTCGTATATGTTAAAGATATTCAGGAGAATGTGGACATTCCACAACCAACACCGAGGATATCTACATGGTAGATAAATCCTCCTAAGAGGTATACTGATTTTGTTTCATCCATTGTTTTGATTAATAATGATGGGGAACCTTCTTGTTATCAGGAAGAAATTAACAATATTGATATTGTTAAATGGAATATGCCAATGAAAGAAGAGATGGATTGCCTGGAGAAAAACAAAACTTAGGATCTAGTAGAACTTCCTAAAGATAGAAAGGTTGTTGGATGTAAGTGGGTCTACAAATTGAAGAATTGTGTTGTTGGTAAAATTGAAAGACATAAATACAAAATGGTTGCAAAGGGGAACTCTCATGAAATGGAAGGTATACATTTCAATGATATTGTTTCACCAATTGTTAACCTTGTATCTATTTGTATTTTTCTACCACTAGTTTATTTTCTTGATTTGGATTTAGAGAAATTAGATGTTAAAACAACATTCTTACATGGAGATTTGGACAAGGATATATACATGGAACAACTAGAGGGTTTTGTGCAACATTGAAAAAGAAGATTAGTTTGCAAGATCAAGATATTTTTGTATGGCCTGAAGAAGCCACCCAGGCAATTACAAAACGTTATATTCCTTCATGGTGAGACAAATTTTTACAAGAAGTGAGTATGACCATTGTGTTTAATTCAAATGTTTTAAGAATGGAGTATTTATTATCTTGGTATTATATGTTGATGATATTCTTATTGTAAGAAAATGTATGGTTGAAATCAACATGTTAAAGGTTCATATGCTTAGAAATTTTGATATGAAGGATCTAGGAGCAACAAAACAAATCTAGAAAGGCAATTAAATTTTGTAAGCTTTGAATAATAAGAGATATCATACCTTTCCACATGGATGTTTCCTTGACACACCATCATGGTTTTATCACGTGAATCTTGTGTGTTATTTAAGTTAGTTATTTTTTTTCTTGTCATTTCTTTTGAAACCATATTGTTATGTCCAGGCTCTTGAATACAGTACAAGTGTGGTCAAAGGTAGAACCTATTGGCCATATTGTTGGACTAGCTAAATGAACAAAACTAAATCATATGAGATATAATGTGATTGATGAGCTTTACCTTTCTTAATTAAGGTCGAAGTATTTAAATTATTGTAAATATTGTATGCATATTGATTTTCTTATTATGTATTTTTAATCCAAAGAAGTTTTATATTTTAAGTTAATATTGGCATTTTAATTTTTTAAAATCATATAAAAAATCTATTACAACTTTTTTCATTATATTTTTTAATACAAATAAATAATTTAGAAATAATTGTTACTATATTAATTTATGTTATATTTGCATTGGTGGATTTGCAGGTGAACCAAATAGAGGGGGAATATCTGAATTGTAAGTATTTTCAATTCCAAAGTTTTTTCTTTACCATAACTCAATGTTTTCCTTAACACTCCAATATAAATGACACAAATAATTTGAAAACATCAATAACCATTCTACCTCTCCACAGGGATGTGGTAATTTGAAGTCTTTGACATGGACCACAATGGTCCATGCCCACATTTGAAAAATAGGAATAAGTCAAAACGTTTTGGTTTAGGCTCATAGCAACAACTAGCCTAAAGATTTAACTTATGCATTGGGCTAAGGTTTTAACTTATAAGAATGTACTTTTGGGGTATATGTCAGTGAACATATTAGATTTTGAAAGCATATGAGAAATGAAAAATCCTTATAACAACCCATCATTGACATCAATCAAGCATTTTGAAGGAGCTAAAGATGTTGAAGATTTTATTTGAAATTTGTAAGTATGGTGACTGTTTCAAGCCTAAAAATTGTCAACTAGCCACATGCCTGCAAGGCATTAATAAAATAAAAAATCAGTTATCTATAAAATATAAATACTTAAATATAGGTGGGGCTCCCTAGTTTAAAAGAGAAATCAACATTAATATTTTTCTCCAAAGAATGATCTTTTACAGTCTATATCAGCTACCTTATGATATTTGATGCATCAATCACTTGTGTTAATGAATTTCTGGAGATGATGGTTGATGAAGTAGAAGGTTTTGTCTTGGATTATCCTCCATGTTACACAAAAGTTGTTGTTTTGTTCCATCATCAAAAGGTTGGTATATGTTGAATGTCTCATATTGTAATCGAGATGGTGCATCCATTTTGAAAAATTGTTCATCACAACAAACCAACATGAAGTCTTATTCAAACATCACAATATAATATTTTATATGGTATGTTAGTTTCGTTCCTTACATATATATTTGAAGGTAATATGATAAATTTCTAAAAGGGTCAAGCCTATTGTTCAACATGATGCCTATGGTACGTTGCCAGTTCTTCATATTAATTTAGTATGGTTGATTGATGTTATTCAAATCTTATTTTAAGGAGATTAGTATGTTGATTATATTCCATCATTACATAAGTTGTGAAATCAACATGGGTTTATTCATCATGTTGAATAGGATGGTTTTTCAAAGGCATTTAAACAATGGTGATATGGATATAAAATCATGCGAATTTTTGCATAGATGGAATAATATTTCATTCTGCAATTGGATTAAGTGGATTAGTAGAATTATGATGTGGAAAGGGAAGTAAATGTTGAGGTGATGTGAACCTCATGTATTGAATGCATGAACATGATTTTCTTGGTGGGGTTACCACCTTGGATGTTCATCATTTTCATTTTGATGGTCTGTGGAATTGAGCTCTGCAAAAATTGTTTTGTTTGAACCCCAACCCTTGATTTTCTGGCATTGAAACTCATTTTGCTTACGTAAAAAAGATTCAAGCAACTAGTAAAGGTATGCTTCCTATAGTTGCTCTCATCAAACAAATTTTAAATTTACAATTATATTTTTAATGTATCTCTGTGTAATGGTGAATGAATTTGTTTCTTTTTGTTGATTTGTTTTCTTGGTTTCTTTTACCTATATAAAATGATAGTAGTGAAGCACTGCTATTATTTATCTTGTTGTTTCAAAATGAAGAAGAGTCTTGTGGTTTCTCCCTGATATATTTGATGCCACATTGGATGAAGAAATATGTTATTACTTATTACTCTTGCCTTCACTCCAACCCCATTATTTCTCTTCTATCTATCGAACTAATTTAAACGATGTTCATTGTTGAGCTCCATTATCACTCAGTTTACAAAATACTCCGCCACCCTGTTACAAAATATTTTATACTCAGAGATTTTTTTGGGTTGTACCCTCTACCTGGAGTTCAACCTACTAGTTTAGAAATTCCTTTTTATTAATGTCCATGCTCTTCTCTTCAAATATTTGGGTATCTAGTTAGGGTTGATTAAAGGGAAAAATGTGCATCTTGTTTCGAATCATTTGCAAAAGAAAATTTTGGTTATCATGTTTTCGTAACCCTAACCTCTGTACTCATTATAGTTGTTGAAAATGTCTATGGGTTTTGGGTGTTGAAACCCTAAATGTCCTCCAATCCATCTTTTGATGGTGAGTTGTTTCAATTCAGTTTTGATTATGGTTAGAATGGAAGAAAATATATGAAGTTTGTTTTGGAAGTGGTTGTTATATAGTACACGTGTCATATTTATGATGATGCTTTCATACAAAGTGATGATCAATTCTGTTTTTGATAAATGAATTGTTTGAAAAAATGTGGGGTGTACCTATGAATTTTGTTTCACACGAAATTGATTAGAATGCCTCATTTTAGACTTCGATACGATGAATATTTTATTAAACTACAAGATTATGATGATTGTTGATTTGGAAATGGCTATCCTCACTATACATTTGATAGAGGCTTACTGATTATCAATTATTTCATTTCATTAGTTGAAGGCATGCTAAGTTGAAATAAATTGCATTTTATGATTGTGCTTAGTCTGTCCAATACATTTCATTATTGAAAATTTTGAGAGAAACATAAATATATTATTTGAAGACAATTTATAGATTTCGGATGATGAGATGATTTTGGGATTTTAAAATAATTTGCTGATTTTTAAAGGAAAAGGATAGATATTTAATTTTATATTGTTACAAATAAAATCTCTCTATTTCTAGGGGTAAACCACAACATACATAAATGACTGCAGAAATCAACTATATCTTAGGTATGCTATATAAACAAACATTCTAGCAAGACAAGATAAAATGCCGACCTCATTCAGACGTTCTATGAAGTCCACCGTTGAGCACTTGACTCAAAGAAATACACCTGCAACTTGTCCTCAACAACCAAGAAACACAAGAATATGGAGATAATATATAATGTTAGCACATTCAATAGCATAATC
Source organism: Picea engelmannii (assembly GCA_009831015.1). Classification (NCBI taxonomy): domain Eukaryota; kingdom Viridiplantae; phylum Streptophyta; class Pinopsida; order Pinales; family Pinaceae; genus Picea; species Picea engelmannii. The sequence continues at coordinate 6,555 of ML802975.1, forward strand.
CATAAACATTCATAACAAATACGCCCATGGAATAAAAATTCAAATATTTGCAAGAAATTAATTGGATGAGAAAAGAGTATTTCTATTAAAATGTAATCAACAAAAGTGAATGAATTACCAAATTATGTGTTGGCATGGTTCAAAACTGAGAAACTAAGTTACTTCTAGATGGGCCTCAACCACTTCAATCCTCCACCAAAGGAAAGCTCATATAAGAGAGATGATGAGGTTATCAAACAAGTAGGGAAGAGCTTGGGGGATGGAAAATGTGTTCAAACTTAAAGGACAAAGGGATGCAGACTCAATATGAAGTGAATAACTTCTCGAGAGTAAATTTGCTCTCAAAGTTGAATTCTTATCTTCTTTTCCATATCTTGGATTTGGCCTATTTGTAGCCTTCAAGTGGAACTTAAGGGTCGATTCAAAATGTTTCCAGTATATTGAAGGTCAAGGATCATGGATCTCATGATGTGACATGGAAACTCGTCACAGTTTTTTAATTTTGGGCACAAATCCCAATGTACGCAGGATGTAGTGGCGCAACCTGTGTATATGCATGTTTTACTATAGGTAGGGCACATATATGTGGAAAAATAATGTTTTTAGCTCTGGGATTTGCAAAAAGGGACTTCAAGTCTGCAAAGGGAAATGGGAAAAGGACTTATGTGCAAGTTTTCATAGGGTGAGGTAAATATTTTGATAATAGATGCACCCTAATGTGTGAGGCTAGAGGAGTATCTACAATGGATGAAATACATCATAATAACCAGAAGTGGATTAATGGGGACCCAACTGGAAGAACTAGTTGCTCATTAGAATCTGTACTGACTTTGCACGCATGGCTTCCAATTTGAATTACAATGCAGATCCATGTAAAAATATACTAAATGATTGTCCATGGACATTAATAGGAAATACAAAGGTGGACACATGCCAAAGGATGTCATAGTCATGAGCAAGGCCCAATAAAACTAGTCTCAAAATCAATCTGAAGATATATGTATACAATGGAGTACGATCTGATCTCCCGTGATCATTGAAGTCACATAGGTACTGGTCCAATGAAAGGTACAACAACTCAGGGAAGATATGACTATAAACTAATGTCTTCAAGTATTCTACACAATCTACCAAATGTGCAAGTATACATCGTGTGAATAAAGGAGTTGAGGTCAAACATATTGAGACTTTGTTTGATTATTGTGTTAGAATATAGAAGATGGTGTGCTTGTTTTACCATTGACGATACCCTCGTCACCCAACCATAGGCCGAAGCCTCCCTTCGAGCACCTTAAACTTGACTGAGAATTCCTCTGGAAGAAAACCGTAGGCTAGATAACCAAACAAAGAGCAGTGCATCTCTCCCCAAGGATAGTGCAACACAAAAGACTGATCAGATGTTCCAAAACCTAGCCAAGAGATATTCAAGCCAATACTGAAACTAGTTGTTGCTGCAGCTGCACCTGCAACCCTCCTCCAAACCTGGGCACCAACTGCAACTGCAATGCGCACCAACTGGGAAACTGCAATTCTGAGATGCTGTCAAATGAGAACTGGTGCCTTGTATTTATAGTAATCCTGGCAGTTTGTTGGGGCCGACTTCTCCTTCTGGGTATGTGTCTGTTCAATATATTATTATTAATTATAGCTGACTTCTTCTCTTGGAGGCTAATAGCCTAATATAAATTTTCTTCTTGATCCGACAAGGCTTCTAGGGCTATTAGCCAACTCGTTAGGGTTTCTCTTGCTTCCCGGAGTCTTCTATTCTCGTCAGGTTCACACGTGGGGGTAAATACCTCCTGTAGCTACCATAATATTAACACTCCCTCCTAGCTAGAGAGGTATTTATGGGTAATGGACTTGAGCACAAAACATACCATTTACCTGGTAGCATCAATATAGTCACCTAGACTATTTCATGACTAGATCATGAGCATCACCATCACCATCAGCTTCATCATCTCTTGAAACCATACTTCATCTGAGTAGTTAGATATGATGATGGATAAGTCACTCTCACCATGGAGTGATACAAGAGGAGTAAAAGATCTGAACTATTTTTCGTCTGGAAAATCTCTGTTCATCATTCATCTGAATGATCATATCCAATAATCTATTGATAGTCTTCAAGGCAATTAGAACAAGGATAGAACACACCTATGTCTATTCATAGTAGTACACAACTACAATCCAGTGGTTAACTACCGCATCAAGTAACACACAAGTACTTGATCAGCAACATATAGTTGCGAACAGTGAAATGTATTCACCACAGTAGTCCTCATCTACTGTCATATAGTCTTCATAACAAACATGTGAGAGCATCCCGCATAGAAACAATGTTATGATAAAAAATGTATCATCTAGGCCAACTTTCACTCACGTCTGTGATATCTGAAAGAACATCTTCCACCACAGTAGTCTTCATCTACATAGAAACAATGTTATCATAAAAATTGAATCAACTGGTCCAATCTTTCACTCACGTCTGTGAGATCTGAAAGAGTGTCTGTCCTCAGTATAGAATATCAACAATGATCATCTGGGTCAATGTTTCACTCATGTCTGTGAGATCTGAAGGAATGTCTGGCCTCAATATATAACATCAATAATAATCATCTGGGCCAATCTTTCACTCACATCTGTGAGGTATGAAAGAATGTCTGCCCTCAACATAGAATATCAATAATAGGATATCTACCCCATTCTTCTCAACCAAGGAAGAAGGATTGTTTCTGATTTATGAACCTAGACCATTTCCCACCCTGGGCCATTATTCTGACACTAAACAAAGTGTAACCTGGAGAGAATGAGTCTACCCTCGAGAAATTCTTGGACCATTCCTTACCCTGGTCCATTCCTCCGACACTAAACAAAGTGTAACCTGGAGGGAATGAGTCTGCCCTAAGGAATGACTGTCCTGGACTATTCCCCACCTTGGTCCATTATTCTGACACTAAACAAAGTGTAACCTGGAGAGAATGAGTTTTCCCTCAAGGAATAACTGTCCCTGATTGTTGAGCCTGGACTACTCCCCACCCTGAGCCATTCCTCCGACACCAAACAAGGTGTAGCCTGAAGAGAATGAGTCTGCCCTCGAGAAGTAACTGTCCAGACCATTCCCCACCCTGGGCCATTCCTCCGACACTAAACAAGGTGTATCCTGGAAAGAATGAGTCTACCCTCGAGGAATGTTTTTCCTGCATCAACCTCCAAAATGGACGATTCTTCGAAACTTCTCACAACTGTGAACTTCGAAAGAATGACTGCCCGACAAGGCGAACCATTCTACTTGATCACTACACAGAGTGACTGCCAAGAAGAATGACTATCCTAGACCACTCCCCATAATGGGAAGTCGTTGTCTATGATACATCAACAATCAGTCTACCTCCCATGTTAACTACAATGGGAAGCCACTGCCCGTCAAAAATCTCAATCCACTTTCTGAACAGGAAAGCATCTGTCTAATTTGGACTTTTACAAAGATAAATTCTCCCTCCTAACTGGAGAGTTATTTCAATCACAAAAATAAATGTTTGCATACCTTCTTCTAGCTTGGAAAGTCTTCCCTTCCGGTTAATAGAGTTATTTCCATGAGCTCTATCTTGAGTATGAAATTTCTTTCATATTGAATATGGGCTTTACCAAAATGTATGCTTATCTGCTCATCTGTGGAGATATGTATTGGAGAATCACTTTCTCCTTTTTGAACTTCATCATGGATAATGTAATGCTTGTACTGTAGTCTGGAACATTGTGAAGGCTTCTTGTAGATGTGAACAATAGAGTATATCATAGTTGGAGGACTGGAACATATCCATGTGGCACTTCTTCTATCATCATGAGATCTGATCTTCTGAGTAGTCATATTGATGTTATAGGAAATCTTCGCCATGCTTCTGCTATGCACTGGAGGTTCTCCACCAAGTTGTCTTCTTCTTATCTGCATACAGGAGTCTCTTTCTGATATGCCTCAAAATCTTGAGATTTCTCTTCATACACTCTTAATTCAATTACTCTGGAGAACATTCTTTGCATTCATAGAATTCCGACTCATGGATGTTGTGGATGATATAATGACTTATATAGAGATAAGTCTGGTGTACTGGAACAATCAATCATCATAGTCTCCTCCCTCCATCTGAGAGAACCTCATAGTCTCCTCCCTCCATCTGAGAGAAACTTTGGTTCTGGATCTCGCAATGCTTTCATTCATAAGTCTTCCATACATTGTTCTTCATCATGACTTTCGGTTCTTCTACTTGATTTCTTTTAGTGAGTTCATATCAGGCTGGTAATCTTGTGATTCTTGATAGAATGACTGGTTCTTCTGGTTCTTCTTTCTTTCTTGGAATCCTTATGTTCCTCTTCATGTTTTTCTTTTACTTTTGGGTCCATCGAGTTTCTTATAGATTCCATGCCCTAGAGATTCCACTTCTTACCTTCATCATCAGTTCATGGATCTGGATGGACAACTAGGAATACTTTAAGGCTACTCTTTGAAAAGGTATTCTTCTGCGGTTGAGCTGAACACGTACTTTCTTTTTATGGATGCTACCATGGATATATATATATATATATATATATATATATATATATTTTTCATCATCTTTAATGGATCATAGGATCAACTCCCTCCTAATCCTTGCTTCATGTAAGAGTGCATATAATCTGCTCCCTTCGTCTGACTGCTTCCGTCTCTGTCCTTATTGTCTTATACAATATATAATAGAGTCCATGCTTCCATCTGCAACCTTATTGTATTTTGCAATTTATAATTAGCTTTCTTGTCTTAACAGAGTCCACGCTTCCGTCTTAGTTGTCGTCATAGGTCTTTCTCCAATTTCTCTTGATGTCTGACTTCTAAGTCTCTTCAGGATTGATTTTGATTTCGGCTTATCTTGTAATAGCTTTCACATGATATATTTCATTCTTTCATG
>ML802975.1:37212-66797 GCA_009831015.1 Picea engelmannii
GCCCCTTTTCATCTACTATATCATGTTTGTGTGCATTTGGCCCTTTTTCTTTATTTTGGTGTCCTCTCTGATTGTTAGTTGGCCCTAGGATTTGGTTGTATATCTCAAGTCTTGAGTCATCATGGAGAAAGACCAGCCTCCTCACAGGTGTCGTCGTTTGTTGAAGTTACCACCATAATTTGAGTCTGTACTAAAGTTTCCTTCTAAAAGGCATAAAGTTAATAGACGTGGTACATATATCTCCACATCACAAACTTGCGATTATGCAATTATGGGTACCGAGTTGAGTTTGAACGACACTGGGATTCCCTCATCTCCTATACCTTATGTGGTTAATGGGACTCCTTCGACTCCTTCAACCACTATGATTGTTGTTGAGGAGGTTCCCATCCTTACTCCTATCCAACCTCTGATTTCTACTCGACCCATAGTAACGAACCCTTTCAAGTCTCTTTTTGGTACGCTAGGATGCAATGCTCAGTCCATACCTTCGGTATCTAACCCTTTTTGTTTTGGTAATCCCTATATGATGTCACAAATTTCATCCTTCATCCCAACAAATAATGAAAATCCTAGTCGTGTACTTCGGGGCATGGCTCCTTCGCATAATCCTCTCTCGTTTGGTGGAGGTCATATTTCCAAAATGACTCCTGCAGCTGGAGGCCAGCCTCATTTTTCTTCTGGGTCTAATCCTAGTCTCAATGCTACTGGATGGAGTAATCAACCGGGAGGACAAGCCACTTTTTATATTTCATCCTTTCCCCCTTATTCCTCCATGATGATTCCAAAAAATGAATTTGTTATGACAAATCCACATCTATCCTCTAGATTTCCATGCAAAGGGAGTCAGTTTCACACTATGGGAAACCCCCATCTTAGAGCTCCTCCAATTGGGGGCAATGTTTATCATCCTCACTATGCCGATCCTACAGGTATGGTACCCATACAACCTCTTATGAATTAATTTGGAGGAGTATATTACCCTACTGGAAAGGACCATGGTGTATACTAGAACCTTCAATGTTCTACAATCCCTCAACACCAAGCTTTCGTAGGAGCATGGGATCAGACACTGCAACCCCAACCCCCTTTTCTAGACATAATTAATCTGTCATATTTTTTGAGATTAATGAATGACCCAGTGCATCATGATCCATCATGGCCTCCTGTCCCCACCAAGGTTCCTCCGAACATTCCAAAATTTGAAGGAAATACTTGTGAGGATATAAGTGATCATGTTACTACATATCATCTTTAGTTCTCATCCAATTCTATTAATGATGATTCTATTCATTTGAGACTATTTCAACATAGTCTCATGGGGGTTTCCATGAAATAGTACATTGAGCTACTAGGGGGAACATATGGAAACTTTAATAAGATGATTTTCTTCTTTCTCAACCACGTCTAGTTGTCGGTTCATTATGATGTCAACATATAAATTTTGTTGGCCTTTTGCCAAGATAAAGCCACACACATATTGGACCATATCCAATAATGATGTAGATGGAAGACATTGATTAAAACCTTTATTACTCCAGAGTTTCTATTGGAATGGTTCCTTAAGTCCTTATTGCTTTATATTTCGAAGGATTTTTTTACATCTGAGATAACATGTGAGGAATGATCTATTTCAGAGCCTAGAAACTGAACCTCATAATGCTTAGTCTGGGATGTTGTATGAAATTCTTCCTGACGCACTGTAGTCGAATTATGACCCTAGAAAAAAACTTGGGCCTCATGTCGATGGCATTGTAGGCTCTGCAAATGCTAAGTATACAGACTTGTTGATGAACTGGTTGAAGGATTTATCTCTAAGACAGCCTGTAGTAGGACAAGATTTGACTTTATCCTCCACTCTCACTCAGTCAGCTAATGTGCATTCTATACATTCGTCGGTGAGCCCAAATAGTAACCAACAACCAGGAGGGAATAGAAAAAAAGGACGAGGTAATAATTGTAAGGGTGGAAAAAATAATAAAAAATCCAAGGACAACACTAACAATGATAGATAGAATAATAACATTGGTGAAGGAAAGAAAGAAAAAGAGAAGGTGAGGTTTCCTTGTAAACTTTGTAAATATGATCACCTTACCCACCTATGCCCCAAAATCGAGGAAGCCTCGAGGCTCTTACCACAACCGCACGTTGTGTGGAACAATCCATTTCCACATAATAAACACATGGCTTCGGGGTCCTCCAATAACAAAAATGTGTTGAGTGGGGGTCAAACCTCCCGTCAGATGAAGGTGACCATCTATGTGTTAACATGGTTAAGTCTTATATTGATGTAGCCTATTGGTCTCATGATTACGATTCTTATCAAAATGTTACAAGTCTAGAGTCTTCGCCTCCTATGGAAACACCTTTTCATATTGAAAATCTAGATCCTCTGCCTCGTATTCCGAAAGGAGTACTGTAACGCTCTTTGTAGAATTCTAATGCCAATGCTACCCAAAAATATTCGATTTTCAAAGATCTGGGTCAAACCCCTTATGCAGTTTCAACTTTGGAGGTGCTCCAGACGTGTCCTTCATAGAGGAACACCCTGTTATCTTCTTTAGGATATCTAGACCCATTTGTCTTGAAGGTTATTAAGTTTGATGTCACAGATGTTAAGCCTCACTTGCCTTACCACATGGACTTTCAAATCCATGTGGAGTACATGAAATATACCATCAAATGCACTGTAATTGATGAAGGTGTTGCAACGTGCGTGATGTCTCTAACCCGTTGGAAAACCATTAGCTCTCCAAATTTGTCCCAATCTATGACTATGTTTACCTCTTTTGATAGACATTCCTTTCGACCCAAAAAAATTCTTCCTACTTTTCCGGTTCAATTAAGTGGAAAGACAGTGGAGGTTGATGTCGAGGTGGTTGATGCACCCCTTGACTATAATTTATTACTCGGTTGTAATTGGACTTATGCCATGACCATGGTCATGTTGTCTGTTTTCCACACTTTATGTTTTCCTCATGAATGGAAAGTAATGGCGATTGATCAATTGTCCTTTGAGCATGCTATTCCTAGTGCATCAGTTGGACCTTTGATCCAAGTGATTGAGAATTCTCGGTAGTCAAACAAGGATATTGGTGTCATAATGTATTCCTCTCTCATGGGTATCATTGATTTCTTGGCACCAATCCATCACATTTATGCCATTTCCAATAGGTCTTCATCATCGATGAGGTCCATTCCTTTCCGTACTTTGTATTTCAACGATCTTCGGAACCTACCTTCGACCTTGTCTTGCAAAGGTTAGTCACACATTGGTATGGAAATGGGATTTTCAGCAATAGAGGTTGTTTATCAAGCTATTCTTAACACTACTCTTGACCTAGATCCTTTCTCCACGTAGACAGATGAGGAGGATCTCTTTCTAGAGCCCATATGGGTCGCCTAATTGTCTTGTTCGCATGATTGACTCAATGATCCTTTACCTTTGGATGAAGCCATCTTAGAGGCCATGTATGGTCCTGATAGGTCATGGGATGATATGCATCATCACTCCTATTTTCTCCCAAAACATATTAGGATTGGGTAGGATGAATTTAGATCTACCTTGAGTGAGATGGTCAGTCACGTTGTGGTTCCACTAGATATGCATGGTATTTATGATGAAGGAAACATGGCGAATATTTCTCCTACCACCACGATCATCATCTATCAAATTCTTGGAAAAATTGAGAATGTATATATCGTTGCAGATTGTTCTCCTGAAGAAATTCAAATCTACACCGATATCTTCAGAAAATTTTGTGACGTATTCTTCTGGTTGTATGAAGAGATGTTAGGGACCAACCCTATCATTGTTGAACATGAGATCAAGAATTATCTAGATGCTAAACCTTTTTGAAAACATATTAGATCTATTAATCCTAGGAAGGCCCTTACTATTAAGGTAGAGGTAGAGAATATACTTAGTGTTGGTTTCATATACTTGGTTCCCTTGACCAAATAGGTTTCTAACCCCGTTCCCATGAATAAGAAACAAGGAACCATCCACGTATGTATGGATTTTTGAGACCTGAACAAATATTTTCCTAAGGACAACTTTATGACTACTTTCATCGATCATATTCTTGATGAGTGCATGGGAAGAAAAGTTTTTACTTTTATGGATAGGTTTTTAGGATATAATCAAATTCAAATCAAACCTGAGGATCAACACAAGATGAATTTTATTTGTCCTTGTCATATTTTTCCATACCAGAAAATTTCTTTCGGCGTTAAAAATGTCGGAGAAACCTTCCAACATGCCATGAACTTTTCTTTTCATGATATCAAACATATTTTAGAAGCTTATATTGAGGATATTGTTGCTAATTCCCACAAAAGAGTATATCATTCCACTCAACTTTGACTAGTATTTGAGAGATGTCGCTACTATCGCATCCATTTGAACCATCAAAAGTGCATCTTTTGCATTAGTTCTAGTCATCTTTTAGGATTCTTAGTCTCTGAGAATGGGATCATGGTGGAGCCTATGAAGGTTGAGGAAATAATTTGATTTTGTCCCCCCTACAAAATTCATTAACTTCAGGGTTTATATGGGAAGTATAACTTCTTGCGTCGATTCATAGTGAACTATGCCAATTTAAATAAGGGTTTTGTGTGTCTTTTGAAGGACACTCTATTTATATGGGATGAGAAAGCCCAAGACTCCTTCGATGCTCTTAAGAAATCCTTGGTATTGACACCTCTGTTGAAGCCTCCAAACTAGAGTAGAGACTATTTTCTTTATATCGTTTTGTTCGAAGAGATGGTTGTTTTGGTTATGGTTAAGGAGGATGATAATCTCCATGAGTACATTGTCTACTACCTTAGTTGAAACTTAGTCCATCCAGAACTTAAATACTCTCATGTTGAGAAACTAGCCCTGGCTTCCATACATAAGGTTCAAAGATTACATCATTATATATTACTTTGAAAAACTACAGTAGTTTCTTATATCAATCCATTTAAATAAGTACTTACTAGGCATATCATAGGGGAAAATAGAATAAGTGGATTGTTATTTTACAATAATTTGATCTTGATTTTTCTTCGGTGAAGTGTAAGAAATCACTAGATTTTTTCGAGTTGATATCAGACTTCCATCGAATCGATGAGGATGTTATTCATAATGATTCATTCACAGATGAACATATCTTCATTATCTCATATTTGGACCATTGGTATGGAGACATTCTAATTTATATTCAAACCTTAAATCTATCCCAACATTTGTCGAGAGACGATCGATGACATATACGTCATCAAGAAAAAAACTACCTTATCATCGACGAAACTTTGTATTGTCGAGGGATGGATAATATCTTGCATCATTGCTTGAATCAAAAGGAAGATGAGTTGATTCTCAATGATTGTCATAGTGGGGATTTTGGTGGTCATTTATATGGGCTTGTGACATCCCAAACATTTTTGCAAGATGATTATTTTTGGCTGTCAATTTTTAAAGATTATGTTGAAGAATTCAAGAAGTGTCACCATTTCCAAGTGTTCACTCAAAAAATGTGCTCACATCCAACCTGTCTTCACCCAGTCATCATTGTCGATCCCTTCATCAAGTGGGGGGTGGATTTTATGGACTCTAACCCATCTTTGGTTGGGGGGAATCAACATAATATTGTTTCCATGGATTACTTCTCTAAATGGCTAGAGTTCATGCTGACCATCAAATACGATGGTAAGATGACAACATTATTCAGTTTCGACCAAATTATAGCCTGGTTCAAAATCCCAAAGAATATTTTCACTGGTCATGGCTGTCACTTTCAAAATGAAATGATGAAGGATTTAGCATCAAAACTGGGGTTTAACCATGGCCATTATTCCCCTTATTATCCCTAGGAAAATGGACAAGTGGAGGCTGTGAATAAATCTCTTAAGACCATCCTGTAAAAAAATGTCAGCTAGAGTAAATACAACTGGCATCTAATGCTTTACCCTACACTTTGGGCATATCGAACGTTGGTCAAGAATCCCACCATTTTTTATCCTTTTTAGTTAGTACATGGTGTGGGGTCGATCCTTCTGATTAAATGAGAAATCCCTTCCCTTAAACTGGCAATTGAGCTCCTACTTGACACATCCAATTTTGAAGAATGCATCATGCACCTAGAGCATCTATATGAGCAGTGTGGAGATGCCTCTATGACTATCCAAGTGAATAACTGACGTGTTATGGTTCAATATGATAGGTATGTCTATCCTTGACAGTATGTTGAGGGTGAATTGGTTCTCCTGTATGACCAAGCCAAAGAACAATTGGGGGTAGGCAAGTTCAACCCCATGTGGCATGTTCCTTATATCGTGCAACATGTTTTAGAGAAAGGAGCCTATGAATTGGAGGATTATGAAGGGAATATGCTCAATGAGCCCATAAATGGGCTCTACCCAAAAATATATTATTCTTAATCCCTCAAGATTGGGTGTGTCTCTTTGTATACTAGTATATCTTAGTGTATAAACATCTTTTCACTTGTGTCATCGACTTGCTTATCAAATTTTCCCTTTGTTGGCATATGTCCACGAAGTATTTAGTTTACCTAGGATTCATAGACGATGCCAATCATCATACACAAAACATGGCTTCCACTTCGTTAGTCATTCACTCACCTGAGGGTCAACTAGTGTCTTCAAGTGGTGTTCATCTGGAGCCATCAATGAATAATGTGGTTGAATATAACACCATTATAGAACTATTATGCAACACCATTTCACATGTTATTCATTATTTAGAAGTTTCTTTGGACTCTTGGTTAGTATTATGTCAGTTAAATGATAGTTACCATGTGCGAGACCCTACTCTACTCCAACGATTCCTACGGGTATGAATTTTGGAATGATACTTTGATTTTATTCCTTATAATCACATACCTAGAAGTTTTAATTATGTATCTAATGCATATGCTAATTATTTTATAGGTTGAAATTTGTAACATAACTAAAGTAAAGAAAACACATCAATGCATGTACACATTGTAACATATATAAGTAAATACGAGGAACACATTTTTTATATTTCATGTTCTCAACAAATGGTGTCATAGTACAAAATGGGGCTCACACCCTCAAAATACATATATGGAGGGTATATATATGACCATGGAATTTACACCTGTGGTGCCATATGCATATCATGATAGCATAGTATGGTGTTTGTGAGATGATAGAAGAGTTGCACCCATGCATGGGGCACACCTACCACCTGGTGTTGCATAGCCTCTGGAAGGTCCTCCACCTGAACCATAGGAATCATGTGCGTCAAATGAGACAGGTTCCCTTGCACATTTTGAAGAACTATCTCTGCATCTCCTTCCACATGCTTGTCTCCCTGGATCCTCCGTAGATGTCATGGGGATACATATGGTCATCACGGACCTACATATGCATGACAAACGAATTGTAAATACTTGATACCATACAAAAATATTTGCGTTTTTATTCTTTTTGAAAAACAAAAAAAAATGAAATATATAAAAAAAAATCTTACCAATATCACCATAGGCGAAATATGGTGGAAAAGGAATATCTAGATCCCCTCTTTAGGTGATCGCAGGATAAGGGTAGTCATCAATGGCTATGACCTGTCGATGCCACTAGAAAAATAACTCATCATTGTAGGGGGTTGGCACCCTACCACCTCCTAGCCACCTCATCACGTCATCCCACCGTGACATGGATGGATCATGCAATCCATGTGGAATGATCTCTACTCTAGGGCTCAAACCTGGAACCCGCTCAAATAAAAGACTACACAAGATGGATGCAAACCTGAAATTTCTCTTTCTCCCTTGTTTGTAATCTGTCAATTGGCTCATAATGTTAGCCAATAGTGAGGTACACCATTCATAAATAATGGGTTGGAAACACTCCACTGTAGAGAACATGAGTGGCCTTAAATCCTGGTGTAATGATGTCGACCCTGAAATTCATGTAAGAACAAGTATGATGATATTCAAACTTAGGTTCTCTATCTCCCTGATTGGGAGTTGGCTCTCTACTTTATCTTTTCCTGCAACACAATGGGTGGAAATATATTCCTCCATGGGATTTCCACCGCTAGCCCCCCAAGCCTTGACATTCACTACCTCGCCTCGGTGAGACAATCCTGTAATGAAATATATGTCCTTGACTTCAATCCTCAATGGCTTACCATCAATATTGAAGGCCCCTATCTCCGGATCCCAATAGTTTACGAGCATCTGGAGTAACCTCACCTGAGCCCTCATTCCTTTAAGAGCCCAAAATTTATAAAGACCACACATTTTCAAAGCTAATTGGGCCCCTGTATCTCTTTCCACTACTGGATCTACCTCCTCATGCTCCCTCTCCCTCCATTTAAGCAACATCCTACCAAAGGAAAGCCATTTTTTGAGTTAGATTTTTCAAAACACTTGTTTGTGGACTTGTACATGAGTTGTAGTGTTAACAGTCATGTGTAGGGACACATATACACCGGAAGGCTTTTATTTTCTCATGTACATGCCTCCATGTACATAACTCGATGAAATATCACCCGCGTACACCCTAGCTTAGGTGTGTCTCCCTCTTAAACTAAAAAAATGGGGTCTAAATTTAAATTTTAATCCACTAAAAATGAAGAGGAGGGGAAGGGCACTTACTTGGTATAGATGATTTCTAATTTCTTTGATCATATCTCCAACAACTGCCACTTAAAGATCATGGGAAACATGGCCTAAAATGAACTATGTGGGTGAAAATCCTCAAATGGTATGGTAGTATAATTTTTTTACCCATTTCATATAGTTTGGACTGATATTTTGACCTTATGGACTAATAGTGTAGTGGAAAGAGTTGGTTTAGATGGTTTTGTCTAGGAATTTTTGCGGTTTCTAGTGGTATATTGCCCTTTCATGCCTTCAACAAGTATTTTATTTCACTCGCATATAGGATAGGTTCTCACTCCATTTTGTATTCTTCCATTATCCTATGACTATGATCTATATACCTTAGGAACGAACCCACTTATTAGCAACACAAAACCTTGTCACTACTACTAGAAGTGTCATTATTAAGTCGCAGATCCATACCAAACATGGGTTCCCTAGTTAGAACCTTTATGTTATTTGGTTCCAATGGAAAATTTATTCCATAGGACCGAGAGTTCCTTATAGTTATTATATGACTTTGCATTCTAACCTGATATTCTTACTCATAAGCATTCTAACCTTGACCTATGGGACTCCCACTGAATCTTGTTTAAGATATTTTTTTACTCTCTCAAAAGTGAACAGATTGTCGAGTGAACTTGTCTCTTTCACACTCATTAAATGGCTTTGAAAATAAGTGTATCTGGTGTAAGTTTAACCCTTTTTTAGACCAAGTAGACTATTTATGAAAAATGAACACTCTAGTAAACATTGTCTAGAAGAGTTCTCTTGGGTATTGTTTTATACTTTTTCGGGCATAGGGGACTAAATTTACAAAAAAGGACATTCTTTGGAGTTAAGTTGTAATTGAATTCCATCCTCCTACTTGCAAATTTGATCCTATTTTTTATTCCTTCTTTCTCGTTATAAGCCTCTTACCTCAACATTTTTCATCACTATCCAAGTAGAGCCTTGTTTATATCCTTTGCAACTTGACACCATGTACCCTAAGAGGAAACATTCTCTCAAGTGTCCATGCCCCACATGCACTTCCTTGCATTGAGCATAGGTATCTTACATTGTTTGGAGCTAGTTTCTTACCTGTGACACTCGTTTCCTCTCTTGTATCATAGCATTTATTTTCCTATGAAAAAAAAAAAAGACGGGTGGGAAAATAATATAGTATCTTATATCGGCAATAGTCGTGTCACCTTTGAACAAAGCATAAAATTTTGACTTTCATCCAAATTTTGGCTTTAGTATGACCTTAGGAAGATGAGCTCATTACTTAGAGTTTTCTCCTTCAACTGGTTACTTTCCTAGTCCCTATGGAGATTTTGTCGATGTCTCCTCCATCACAAAGTTCCATAATCAAGTATATGCTACATGGATTGTCCATATGTCTAATGCTCTTGTTCAAAAGAAGTCTATAATCCTGTGTTGACCATTTCTTGGAACTCTTTACTTTACATGTTGGCCATACCCTTAGTGTGTCTCAGAATCACATGAAGTTGTATTCCTACGATGCACCCCGGTCCTACTTTCATTATGGGTAGGTAACCTTGAACCCAACAATCAACATCTCCTCATTGGTCACTGACTAGGGGGTTTTCCTTGTGTTCGACGGTAAGAAATATATTCACACATTGAGATTCATGCAGTGTATTGGATGCCATTAGCCTTATTGGTGTTTTCCTTTCCTTTGTTGACAATCTTCCTTATTGGATGCTATTCATAGTGTCTTTGGCATGAACTACTGGAATATGATGCATGCAAAATATGGACAGGTTCGTTGGTTCATGAACACCTTATTCATCCGAGCTCCTTATAATCATCAAGATATTTCCTTGTACCTCGTGTAGACTGATGATAGATTCCCTAATTCTCTCCTTTCAATGGGTCTCCTTCCATCGACTTCATCTCATATATTCTGGAAATGAGACCTAGAGTCTTATGAGTACCTAGAGGCTTGCAATCATCAGTGGCAGGTTCTCCCACCATCGATAGTTGGAAATACATCAATGTCTCCTAATCAATAGATTCTTCAAGTGTTTGACCTCAAAACCCTTATTCACACTTGTAAGAATATACTCGGTGCCTTGATACCTACTTTCATTATTGGTAGGTTGGGTTGTGTTTGTTAATGATATACCTTAATGACCGATAATCAAACAGAGTTTCATTTTGTTTGACATCAACTCCTCTATTCACATGATGTAGACTCGCACCTTTGATGGATAGTGTAGAAGACCTCCAACTTACACTAGAAACATTCCTATTTTGTTGATGTCTTTCATTGTACCAGTACCTATATGACTTCAGTGATTATGGGAAATCATATTGTATTCCATTGTATATAGATATCTTCAAATTTATTTTGACACTAGGTTTTCCACTGGGCCTTTTTCGTGACTATGACAACCTATGGCATGTGTCTGATATGTATTTCTTAGTCATGGCCATGAACAACTATTTGGTATATTTCCACATGGATTTGGAGTGTAATTCAGATTGGAAGCCATGTGTACAAAGTCATTATGGATTGTAATATTCTCATGAGTAGCTAGCACCTCTAGGTGAGTCTCCATTACTCCACTTCTTGGAATTATAATGTATTTTTGACATTACAGATACTCCTCTGACCTCACACATTAGGGGGCATCTGTTATAGATAATTTTACCTCACCCCATGCAACTTGCTTGGATATAATTTCCATTTCTCTATGCAGACTTGAAGTCCCTTTTTTTACCTTCCAGATCCAAAAAAACACATTTTTCCACATATGCATTCCCTACTAGTTAGAAAACAAGTGTATACATAGGTTTCTCCACTACAACCTATGTACATCAATTTTGGTGTGAAAAATAAAAAATTGTGTCGGGTTTCCATGTCATGTCACGAGATACATGATCCTTGACCTTCCATATATTGGAAACGTTTCGACTCAGCCCTTTAGTTCCATTTGAAGGATATAACTTGAGCCATATCCAAGCCATGGAAAGGAGAGAATTAAAATTTTGAGAGAAAAGATACTGTAGAGAAATTTTCACTTCACATTGAGTTTGCATCCCTTTATCCTTTAAAGTCTAAACTCATTGTTCAGCCCTCAAGCTCTTCCTTCTTTGATGGAGAACCTCATTGTCTCCTTTATATGAGCTTTCCTTTAGAGGAGGATTGAAGTGGTGGAGGCCCAACTATAAGGGACTTGGTTTCTTGGTTGTGAGATGTACCGACACATAAGTTTGTCACCTATACACTTTTGTTGATTATTTTAATAGAAATACTCTTTTGTCATGCAATTGTTATCTTGCAAATACTTGAATTGTTATTCCATGGGAGTATTTGTCATGTATGTTAATAGATTTTGCTATTTTATATTCTAACATTATATATTATCACCATATTCTTGTGTATCTTGGTTGTTGAGGAGAAGTTGCGTGTATAAATCTTTGATTTGCATGCTCAATGATGGTATTCATCGAACTTCCAAACGAGGTAGGCTCTTTATCTTGCCTTGTTATCATTTTCATTTATATATCATACTTGGGATTAGAGTTTATTTTTTCATTTCATTCCATCTGTTGTGGTTTAAGCCATGCCATAGAGATATTTTCCTCGTAACATGTGCTTATATATCTGATACATTTATGTTATATTATTGGATATCTGATATATCTTTGCACATTTATTTATTATATCTTTGCTCTTACTTCATGCCGAAAATAAATTGAATCATGATTTCACTCCTATATTACCTTTCTTATACAAGAAGATGATTCCATAAGAAAGAGAACCATTGAATAGATGTGGAATACCCTAGAAGGGAATTCGACCTAGAAAAATAAAGAACAAAGAAGTGACACCTTCCTAGAAGAGAAGTTGGCTGAATAAGTAGGACATGAAGACTATAAATAGGATGTACCTTACTAATTTGGACACAATCACTCTCACTCTCTCATATACAAAAAATTAAGGTGCAAGTCTTAGGAAAGGTGATGCAACAACTGCAATGACAAATATTCTTCTTATTTAGTCTTTTTGGTATTTCTCTCTTGTGCACTACCTTTCTATTGTGTTTCCACTACAAATGGGGTGGTATTTTTGGTTGTAACTTTAGATATCCTTTTTGCTAGGGTTTATTTGGTGGTTCATGATTGTAATTTCTTTGTGAAAAAAATCTGTCTAAGAAAGGTTGTTGGGTTTTCCCCCATTTTTGGTTTTTGCAGGATAAATCTCTTGTGTTCTTTTGTCTCTTGTTTATGTTGTTATTTATAAGTACATGATACATATAAGTTAATGTTAAATAATTAAAAGAACTCTGGTAATTCTAATGCTCTGTAAATAAAGAAAATCTAACATGCTATCAGAGATGGTTACCTTCCAAACAGTTTGATCACTAGAAGGAAGATCATTGCAATACCTTTCATTTGTACTAAAATAATTTATAAGCTCATTGAGAAATATCCCAAGGTCATTGGGGATGATTATTTCATAGAGTAGTGCACCCCCTGCAACCCTCAATGTCCAGTTTGGTGAAGTTTAAAAAATCAAAGTTTTTCAGAGCTAGGCTTTCTACCAGCGAAATGTCAACCAACATCAGAGTTGAAGATCTATTGGATGGAGGAGATAACTTTAGATTATTAAAGAAAAAAATTCTCCTCATTATAGAAGAGAATGAGTTATTGGATAATATCAAGAACATGCTTCCAGAACTAGAAGAATAATATGCCAAAGAAAAGTTCAGGAAGAATGAGGTCAAGGCCAAGATGATTTTGACAGACTCAATAAAGGATCATTTAATACATAATCTATCAGAACTAAAGACAATGAAGTAAATTTTTGATTCCCTAACCAGAATTTATGAAAGTAAGAACACATGTTGAAATCTTACTCTAAGGCATTAGCTCAGAAACATGACAATAAACAAGTCAAAAGCAATAGCCAACTATTTTATGAGGATATCACAGATCAAGTATCAGTTAGTAGCCATTGGATATATAGTAGAATACATTGAACTCATGACTACTACACTCGATGTATTTCCCTCCTCTTGGGATCCATTTATTCAAGGGATTTGTGCCAGAAGAAAATTTCCCAAGTTCAACAAGCTATGGGAAGACTGCACCCAAGAGAAATCCAGGTTGATATCCAAATCACAAAAAATTAATGATGATGAAAATCAATCACTTGGTCACCAAGTGAAGAAGAGAAAGGAAAGAGAAGAAGCAAACCCAAAGAATTATAAGAAACTAGGCCATAGAAAGGATGCATCAAATATCAAATGCTACACCTACAAGAATATGGGACATTATGCCTCACAATTCCCTCATAAACATGAAAAGGGAAAGAAGAAGAAGCACCATGCACATACAATAGAAGCTAGAGAACACAAGTAAACGGATGAATAATTTTTATTTGTCTCATCACTCACAAGAACCATCACTCAAGGGAGTGACACTTGGCTCATAGATAGTAGTGCTTCCAAGCACACCACTGGATCCAAAAATTATCTTTCAAATATGACAGAAAATAGTTCATCCTTTTAAGTGGATCTTGGGGATGATTCCAAGAATGTAGTCAAAGGCATTGGAGAAGTCTCCCTACAACACGACTCAAGTAACCATATTTTAATTAGGGATATTTCGTTTGTACAAAACTTGAAGAAAAATGTATATTCTATCTCTTCTTTGGAAGATAAAGGTTTTAGGGTATATTTTGTGGATGGATTTATTCTATGGCTCAAGAATTCAAGCATTGATAAAGATATTGTGATTGGTGTCCAAGAGGGAAGACTATATAAATTGAAGGGACACCAAGAAAAAMCCCTTGTACACAATAGTGTTAGATCAAGTGAGCTATGGCACCAAAGAAATGCTCACATAAAATATAGAGAAGTACCGATATTTGGAAATATGGTTATAGTTATAATCGATATTCAAGTAGAACATGATGGAGTATACAAAGGTTACACACTTGGAAAATATTTCAAGGGAATATTTACTGGCAGTGGCAATAGGTCCAAGGGTATATTGGACATCATACACTCCAATGTATGTGGACAAATGATGGTACCATCCTTAGGAAACTTTGTATACTATGTCTTATTCATAGACGACTATTCTCAAAAGACATGGATATACTTCTTGAAAGAAAAAGATGAAGTCTTCAACAAGTTTCAGGAATTCAAGGATTTGGTTGAAAATATCTCTGAAAGGAAGATTAAAGTTTTGAGATATGATAGTGGAGGTGAGTACACCTCAAAGGAGTTTAATAATTTTGCATAGAAGAAATGATTAATAGGGATATAAAAACTCTCTATAACCCCCAACAAAATGGGGTTGTAGAAAGAAAGAACAGATCCATTGTAGAAGCAATGGAAGTGATGATCCATGACCAAGGCCTACCCATGAGCTTTTGTAGATATTGATATCAGTAGGGATGTAACACTTGATGAAGATGAAGCCTTCAAAATATCAAGGAAGTCTCACATGTACATGGACCAAGAGGAACAACAGGCTCCAAGAGAAGAAGTCATCGAAGACTCTACACCAAAGGAACCCTTTCCAAAAGTTAAAAATGAGATGGTAGAGTCAAAGAGACATGTAGATGCACTAGTCAACAGGAAGATACCATCTTGGATCCGAAACACCTTGTAGGAAGATGAAGGACATGTAGATCCCAATGGCTCTTTTAGAGAGAGGAAGAGACCGTATAATATTTTCTAGCTATGTGACATTGATGAGAAACATCATTGATTCAGAGCCTTCCACCTTTTAAGAAGATGTTGAGAAGTCATGATGGAGGACTATCGATCCATCACGAATAATGATGTGTGGGAGGTGGTTCTAGGACACGAAGGAAAGTCAATAGTGACTTCCAAATGGATCTACAAGATCATGCATCTTGCAGACGACAACATAGATAAGTACAAGGAAATATTTGTGGCTAGAGGAATCTCCCAAAAAGAGGGAGAAGACTATGATGACGCATTTTCTCCTGTAGCAAACTACACTTCCATCAGATCGATTATTGCAATTTCCTCCACAATGGGATTGAAATTACACCAGACAGATGTCAAGACTTCCTTATTGAATGGTGTAATAGAGGAATAAGTGTACATAGAGAAACCACAAGGTTTTGTGATCCATGGGAAAGATTCCCATGTTTGCAGATTGAAGAAGGCCTTGTATGGATTGAAGCAGGAACCCAGGGCATGGTATACTAGGATAGATAACTACCCAATGAACTTGGGATTTACTAAGAGTGATGCAGACCCCAAGCTTTGCTATAAGGTTGAGAATAGTTTCTCGTTGATCTTGGTTCTATACGTGGATGACCTATTTCTAACGGGAAATGAGAAGCTCATAGTTGGGTGCAAGTGAGATCTCACTTCAGAGTTCAAGATGAAGGATCTAGGTGTGATGCATTACTTCTTGGGATTGGAGGTGTGGCATAAGTCAGATGAGATTTTCCTTAGACAAGGAAAATATATTGTTGAGATCCTGCAGAGTTTTCGGATGATGGACTACAAGTCCATGCCCACACCCATGATGATAAATTTGAAGCTTTTGAGTGATTCATATTCATATTTGGTGGATCCCATGATGTAAAAACAATGGATTGGATCCTTTATGTACATGGTTAACACCAGACCATACATATGTTTTTTAGTGATTTCCTTTATTTAGTACATGGTTGAACCGAGACATGTACATTGGATGATAGGAAAATACATTGGATGAACCAAGAGTGGTGTAATTGGATATGGATTGGGATATGTCTCAGGTGGATATGTGAAGTTGCAAGGATATACAAACTTTGACTGGACAGGGAGTGGAGTAGATCAGAAAAGTACTTCTAGATGATTCTTCAGCCTGGGATCAAGTATGACCTCATGGTTGAGAAGGAAGCATACATCAATGACACTTATTATAGAAAATGAATAGTATATCACAACTTGTGTGGAAAGTCCTGAAGCAATGTGGCTTCACAAGTTTCTTGTAGGGATATTTGATCTAGAATTTGAGCCAACTTTGAAACATTGTGACAATCAAATTTGTGTGAGGATTTTAGAGAACCCTATCTCCATGAAAACTCAAAGAACATAGAGATCAAATATCATTACATCCAAGACATGGTGCATAGAGGAGTTATACAGCTCCATCACATATCCATAGATGAGAAGATAGCGAGCATTCTCACCAAGCCTCTATCTAGAGTGAAGTATGAGTAATTTACAGACAAGCTTGGCATGATGTAGAAAGTCCACCCACATTAAGAGGGAGGTCTGTTGTTTCTCCTCCTTCCGGATAACCCCTCTAGCCAAGGGATCTCTAGATCAATTGACGCAGGCGCGCCACCTAGGGCACGTTTGCTCACAGGACCTTTTGTCCTTTCTTGGCCCGAAGAACTCAAAGGTTCTCTATTTCCCTATCGGGAAATATTCCACCCACAGAAATCTCTTCAGGGACCCCCTCCTTCTATCAGTGTTCCTTCTATCGGGATTTTGGCACCTGTGATGCTCAGACAACTTGGATCACCGATCCCCGATGCGCTCCCTTGTTGCTTTAGCCCCTCCTGGCTAAACATTTAGTCCACACGACCGGCTCCTATAAGATCGCAGTCTTATATCCCCTCCCGTAGGGATTTCTGTCTTCAACAATCCCGATGCGCTTAAATGCCCATTATCCTTCTAGGCTAAATGTTTGATCCACGTGACCTCTCCTTATGTGACCGCAGCTATAACTCCCATCTGGGTTTTGAGCATTCTAAATGTCAAAATACACATGCCTTCAAGACTCGTGATTCCCCGAATCTCGATGCACCTTTTTCATGCTAGCCCTCGTGGCTATAGGCTTTGGCCCATATGACCATTAACCCGTGACCATGGTCTTATCTCTGTCGAGGCTACCGGGTTTCCCGATTCCTCGAACACCGATTCTCCGTTAGGCTGACAACTGGCTTCCACTACGGCACCCTCCTCCTTCCTGACGTGTTGACAGTTGGCCGCACAATTGTACCTTCCTCCTCGTCAGGATTTTGCGGTTCGTGAAACCAAAGTGCATAAACACTTTGTCACCAGGATCCCCGATATCCCGATGGCCCCCCAAACACTGATGGATGACTCCTTGTCGGGACTTTCCCAGATGACGCCAATTTCTTCCATGCATCCTCTCTGATGAATGGTCCCAATTTCTCCAGGGTTTCAGGACTTGTAATGTCTCAATTTCCTTGTCCTCAGGGACTTCGATTCCCCGATTTCCTGACTCTCTCTAGATTCCTGACACCTGTCCTCTCGAATGGACGACTCAGATTATGTCGGGTTTTTTTTTTCACTAAGAACTTCTCCGACCTCCTGTCCACGGAACTTTTGGCTTCCTGAACTCCTAACACCTCGATCTCCGCCACGTGTCCAACTGACAAATGAATTTGATCTTCTTGGGGCTTCAGGTTTTCAGATGTCGAAAAAAAAATTCCCACGGGATTTCTGATCCTTCGAATCCCGATGGTAACCCTCGTGCAACTTCTGTCAGATCCAACGACTGACGGGTAACTGATCCATGATCCAACGGTTCACAACTCCTGGAGCTTGAACTCCCAACGCGACCATAACCTCTTTACTTCTTTTGATAGATCCAACAGCTAACAAGATTCTGCCAATCTCCTCCATGAGATCCTGACTGCTGCTTTCCTCCCTTAGCTATTCTTCTTGGGAATCACCAAGTATTCCTCCATGGAATTTGTCTTCCTGCAGGGTAAATATGCAACGCCTGGTTTAACCATTCCATGACACAAATGTTCTAGTGGTTCTATTCGATGAGTTTGAAAGCCTTATCCCTCCTGATCTCTCTCACACTTTCAACCTCAAAGAGGTTCTCTGCACACACTCCTTGCGGAAGTTCTCAACCACTTCCAAGTGTTGAGTTCTTTTGACTCTGCGTACACCTACAGTAGTAGTCCTTCAACATTTCGCTCAGTTTCATGAATGAGATTCTCCTTAGCCTACACACTCCTTGTACGGCTCGTATTTCTTGATCTCACTTCTGAGAACAAGAGTCAAACTATCTGGGCCTTCTGTCAACGCACTCCTTGCAAACGACTTCAACTGCACTCCTTGCAGGAATCTTTGCTCAGATAGAGAAACAATTGTAGCTCATTCTACTTCCTCTCATATTTCAATCTCAACACATGAAATCATATACACGACATAAAAACAAATACGTAACAGGAAGTAAATACTCATAAGCACAGCATTCAACATACATACATAGAGAATAACACAAAAGCCATGAATCTGAATCAACTTCTTCTATTAATTCAAGATCTATACATGGGTGTTCTTCTACAGTTATTTTCTTCTCTCCTATGCTCTTCCTGCTACAATTATGCTTGAATTATGTTACAATGCATAATGAGGGTGTCTATATCCGGTTTCCCTCTTTCTTCTAAAACTGTCTAATCTAATATTAAATTCTACCTACTTGCAATAACTACTATAAATGCCTCCATCTACTTCAGACGAGAGTGGGGTGCTCAAGGTCTGATTACATTATACCAAGTTGCCTTCATTAAATGATCTCATTTATGTTTGGCGCATTAACTTCAAGGGAAATTCAAAAATTTGTGCTGGCGTGTGCCCAACTATCCTTTGTCTTCTGCGTGGGCTTGCTTGTCTTGGGAGATGCTCCTGCATCATACTCCCTCACTTGAAAATTTGCATGGGCTCCTGCCCATGAGCTCCTGCATGGTATGTCCATGCTTTTGTATCCTTTCTTTAGTCTCCCAACTGGCATATTCAACTGGATGGCCCTTCCACTTGACCAAATATTCAAAATATTATTTCCTTCTGGTTCTCTTACCCACTCATTTATCCAGTATTTGCTCCATCTGTGGCGTCTCTGCAACTGGCATCTGCTTCTGCCACTAAACCTCTGGTTGTTCATCACTTGCAGTCTCTGTTTCTGCAGCTCTGTATGGGTATAAATCCATGATGTTGAATATCGAAGAAATTTCAATCCCATCCGATAACTCGATCTCATAAGCATTTTCTCCCATCTTCTTCAAGACCTTGCATGGTCCAATTTTCTTCATTTTTAATTTATTATACGTTCCTCTTGGGAACCTTTCTTTCCTCAAATGTGCCAGAACCAAATCACCAACCTCGAACTGAAGTGGTCTCCTAAGCTGATCGGCTCTGTGCTTATATTCTTGACTTGTTTTTAGCAGCTGCTCCTTTACCTGGCTGTTAAGTTTCCTCATTGTCTCAGCAAATTCTTATACACTAGCACTCCTAGTAGCAGCCTACTCCAAATCTCTCAATTCATAAATTCCTCTTGGTTGCGTGCCATATACAATCTGGAATGGACTTTTTCCTGTGCTCTGATTTACTAAGTCATTATAAGAAAACTCTACCTGCAGCAATATATTGTCCCAACTGCTATGGTGCTCTATCACCAAGCTTCTCAGCAAGTCTCCCAGACTTCTGTTGACCATTTCTATTTGTCCATCCATCTGAGGATGATAAGCATAACTAAACATCAAGTTAGTCCCCAACTTCTTCCATATTGTCCTCCAAAAGTGTCCTATGAACTTCATATCTCTGTCCAAAACAATACTTTTCGGCAGTCCATGAAGTCGAATGACCTCCTTGAAGAACATATTTTTGATGTGAGTCGCATCACTAGTCTTCTGGCATGGGATAAAATGTGCCATCTTGGAAAACCTATCCACTACCACAAAGATTGAATCAAATCCTCTTTGCGTCCTTGGCAATCTAATATGAAATCCATGCTTATCGCCTCCCACGACTTCTCTGGTATGGGTAATGGATGATAAAAACCTACATTCTTCTTTATCCCCTTCGAATGCTAGCAAATTCGACATTTGTCCACGAATCTCTTGACATCTGCTTGCATTCCCTTCCAAAAGTATGTCTCGCTCAACTTTGCAAATGTCTTGTCATGACCGAAATGTCCTGCTAAGCCTCTGTTGTGTTTCTCCTTCAACAGATTCTCCCTCATGGAGCATTTTGGAATACACAGTTGATTGCCTCTGAACAACAACCCTTCCTGGATCATATAGTCTATCCAAGGGCTTCTATCTCCGAGAACTAGATTCTCAGCTGCTTTATACGCTTTTGCAAAATCTGCATCACCTGCGAACATGTCTCTGAGATTTTCAAAACCCAATGTTTTGACTCAAAATTCCTACAACAACAAACACTTTGCTCAAAGCATCAGTCACTTTGTTAGCAGTGCCATAAATATGTTTTATCACAAAAGTGAAATTTTGCATGTATTCAACCCACTTAACATGTCTCTGATTCAACTTTTCCTACTAAGTCACAAACTGTAATGCATGGTTGTCACTATATAAAACAAATTCCTTTGGGATCAAATAGTGCCTCCATTTGTTCAATGCCTGTATGATGGCATAGAATTCCTTATCATACGTGGAATACTTTTCCTTTGCCTCATTCAACTTCTTTCTGAAATATGCAATTGGTCTATCTTCCTGACTCAAGACCGCTCCTATTGCAAACCGGCTTGCATCACACTTTACCTGAAATGTCTTTTGAAAATACGAAAACACCAGAATTGGTTGTTCCATAATATTTTGTTTCAACAAATTGAAACTCTTCTCAACCTCTTCAGTCCAGTGAAAATATTTATGTCTTTTCTTCACAGTATCCATCATCGCTGCGCTAATCCCACTGAAATTCCTAATGAATTTTCGGCAGAAACTAGCCAGTCCATGAAAACTCCTCACCTCGAAGATATTTCTCGGTGATGGCCAATTCTTGATTACCTCTACCTTATCTGGATCCATTATCAACTCATTTGCAGATATAACAAAACCAAGATAAATGAGCTCTGTCTTCATGAATGAGGACTTCTTCATATTAATCAACAACTCCTCCTGTTGTATCTTGTTCATCACAATAGCCAAATGCTTCAGATGTTCAGCCTTCATCTTGCTGAAAACCAATATGTCATCTAGATACATGATGACAAATCTCCCAATGAAATCCTTCAGGAATTCATTCATCAATCTCATAAAGGTACTTGGTGCATTCATCAAGCCAAACGACATGACAAGCCATTCATACAAACCTTCGTTTGTCTTGAATGTTGTTTTCCATTCATCGCCTTCTCTCATATGAATCTGATGATATCCACTCTTTAAATCGATTTTTGAATTTTTTTTTGCCCCACTTAAGCAATCCATCAGATCATCCATCCTTGGCAATGGAAATCTATACCTGATAGTTATCTTATTAATGGCTCTTGAGTCGGTACACATTCTGCAACCCCCATCTTTCTTCAGACTGAGTACCATCGGAACAACACATGGACTCAAGCTTTCCCTGACCAAACCTTTGTCCAACAACTCCTAGACCTGTCTTTTAACTTCTTCATTCTCTTGCGGCGTCAATCTGTACACATCTTTGTTTGGAAAACTAGCTCCTGGTATGAGGTCTATATGATGACTCACACTCCTCATCGGTGGCAACGAACAAGGTAATTCGTCCACTACAATATCAACAAACTCTTCCAGCAGTCCCTGAACTTCTTCTGGCAAATCATCCACTTTTGTTCTAGTCAGAACAATTCTTGGCTTTCTGACCACAAAGAATTGTGGATCCTCCTTCTTCTTAACTTCTGTAAGAACTTCCTTCCCACTCATGAGAAGTATTGTGTTGCTTACTTCTGGCTTCACCTCTTTATCCTCAATTGGATGCAACATATGGGTTCTCCCATTCTTCTTCAAGGTGTATGTGTTCATCCTCCCATCATGAATCATGTTTCTATCATATTGCCATGGTCTGCTCGGCACTAGATGACAAACATCCATAGGAATGACATCACATAAAATCTTGTCATTATACCCTCTTATTTTGATGTCAACTAAGCACTGTTTAGTGACATTTACCTGATGTCCCTTCTGTACCCATGAAAATTTGTATGGACTTGGATGATTAGTCATCTCTAGCTCCAGCTTCTCTACCATCTCGGTTGAAATGAGATTATCTATGCTTCTGCCGTCCACAATGACCTTGCACACTCTATCCTTGGTCTTGCAAGCTGTTATGAAAAGTTTGGTCCTTTGGACTGAATTCTCCATCTCCTTCTCTAGCGTCAAAAGGACTTTTCGCATCACCAACGACCTTCCTCCTTCAGCGTATTCAGCCTCAACATCTCGCCTTTGTGCCTCGGCGATGTGAGTCTCTCCAGTTTCTTTCTTTTTCTCTGGACACTCGAACGACCTGTGCCCATTCTTTCCACATGTGAAGCATGTGATTACTCCTCATATTCCTCTTACTCTACCTCTGATATGAGGAAACCTATCATTATCAGCATATCCTCCTCTCTGCTCAGTATGATGTCCTCTTTGCTTAGCATATCGCCCTTGCTATGAACTTCCACCTCTCTCTGTCCGAGTTTGAGGTTTCTTCCAGTCGTCTCTGGGCTTCTGGATTCTTTCCTGGGCAACTGTCTTGCCTCTGGGCTGGCTTCTGTCTTGGCCTCTTTGAATCTACCTTCTCCTCAACTTCTCCTCAGCTTTCAGAGCCATTTGGTAAGCATCCTCCACCATTCATATGGTTTCCATACTCATTTCATCCTGAATCTCATATCTCAGGCCATTCATATACCTGGCCACTTTTTCGTCATTGCTTTCGCGATGACCTGCCCTGATATTCAGTCTATAAAATTCCTTAGTATATTCCTTCATTGTCATCATCTTCTATCTCAGGTTCTACATCCTCCTGAACAAAGAAATTTGGTAGTCTCTGGGAATAAATTTTTCCTTCATTTCTGCAATCATCCTGTCCCAACTCTTAATCTTTTTCTTTCCTTGGCAATGCCTGTCAGCTTGTAGTTCATCCCACCACAAGGCTGGATGTCCTTTTAATCTTGTGACTGTATGCCTGACCTTCTTATCCTCTTCAATATCTTCATAGTCGAAGTAAGTGTCTAGAGCTCTAATCTAATCTAGAAGCTCTTCCCCATCCAGATTTCCCTCATAAACTGGAATGTCCATCTTTACCTTTGTACTCATTCTTGCAATAGATTTAAGTAAGCGTTCACTCACTGCATATTCTGCTGGGATTTCTTCTTCTTCATGTCCAACATCATATTCATTTTTGGATTCACTGATATCTCCTGCATCATCTTTATGCCTTTCTCTTATCTCCATGTCCTACATTCTGGCATGAACATTTCATATTCCTCTCTCCATGTCTGGATTCTGCACTTGCATACCTCTTTCTATGGACATTTCCCTTTCCTCCTTTGGATCGGGTGATTGTCTACCCCTTCTCCTTTGTGGCATGGTGAATTATCCTTTTTCTCTGCTACAGAAAGAAAAGAAGATTTTCTAATCTCTGATACCACTTGACGCTGGCACGCCACCCAGGGCACGTCCTCTCACAGGACCTTTTCTCCTTTCTTGACCCAAATAACTCAAAGGTTCTCTATTTCCCTATCGACAAATATTCCACCCATAGAAATCTCTTCAGGGACCCCCTCCTTCTATCGGGGTTCCTTCTATCGGGATCTTGGCACCCGTGATGCTCAGAAAACTTGGATCACCGATCCCCGATGCGCTCCCTTGTTGCTTTAGCCTCTCTTGGCTAAACCTTTAGTCCACACGACCGGCTCCTATAAGACCGCAGTCTTATATCCCCTTCCATAGGGATTTCTGTCTTCAACAATCCTGATGCACTTAAATGCTCATTAGCCTTCTAGGCTAAATGCTTGATCCATGTGACCTCTCCTTATGTGACCACAGATATAACTCCCATCGGGGTTTCGAGCATTCTAAATGTCGAAATACACATGCCTTCAAGACTCGCGATTCCCTGAATCCCGACGCGCCTTTTTCACGCTAGCCCTCCTGGCTATAGGCTTTGGCCCATATGACCATTAACCCATGACCATGGTCTTATCTCCGTCGGGGCTACGGGGTTTCAAATGTTATAAAACACTTACCCATGGGCTTCTCAATTCCTCGAACACCGATTCTCTATCAGGCTAACAAATGGCTTCCACTACGGCGCCCTCCTCCTTCCTGACATGCTGACAGATGGCCGCACAATTGTACCTTCCTCCTCATCGAGATTTTGTGGTTCGCAAAACCAAAGTGTATAAACACTTTGCCATCGAGATCCTCGATATCCTGATGGCCCCCCAAACACTGATGGATGACTCCTTGTCGGGACTTTCCTAGATGACGTCGATTTCTTCCACGCGTCCTCTTTGATGAATGGTCCCGATTTCTCCATGGTTTCGGGACTTGTAATGTCTCAATTTCCTTGTCCTCAGGGACTCTGATTCCTCGATTTCCCGACTCTCTGCAGATTCTTGACACCTATCCTCCCGAACGGACGACTCAGATTATGCCGAGTTTTTTTTTTCACTAAGAACTTCTCTGACCTCCTGTCCACAAAACTTTTGGCTTCCTGAAATCCTGACGCCTCGATCTCCACCACGTGTCCAACTAACGGATGGCTCTGATCTTCCTAAGGCTTTGGGTTTTCAGATGTCGAAAAACATTTGCCCATGGGATTTCCGATCCTTCGAATCTCGATGGTAACCCTTGTGCAACTTCTATCAGATCCAACAACTAACGGGTAATTGATCCATGATCCAACGGTTCACGACCCCTGGAGCTTGAACTCCCAACACGACCGTAACCTCTTTGCTTCTTTTGATAGATCCAACGGCTGATGGGATTCTGCCAATCTCCTCCATGAGATATTGACTGCCGCTTTCCTCCCTTGGCGATTCTTCTTGGGAATGACCAAGTATTCCTCCACGGAATTTGTCTTCCTGTAGGGTAACTATGCAATGTCTGGTTTAACCATTCCACGGCATGAATCTTCTAGTGGTTCTATTCGACGAGTTCGAAAGCCTTATCCCTCTTGAGATTTCTCACACTTTCAACCTCAAAGAGGTTCTTTTCATGCACTCCTTGAGGCAGTTCTCAACCACTTCCAAATGTTGAGTTCTTTTGACTCTACGCACACCTGCATCAACAGTCCTTCAATACTTCACTCAATTTCATGACTGAGATTCTCCTTAGCCTGTGCACTCCTTGCATGGCTCGTATTTCTCGATATCACTTCTAAGAACAAGAGTCAAAATATCTGGGCCTTCTGTCAACGCACTCCTTGCAGACGAATTCAACTGCACTCCTTGCAGGAATATTTGCTTAGATAGAGAAACAATTGTAGCTCATTCTAATTCCTCTCAAATTTCAATCTCAACACATGAAATCATATACACAACATAACAACAAATGCGTAACAGGAAGTAAATACTCATAGGCATAGCATTCAACATACATAGATAGAGAATAACACAAAAGCCATGAATCTGAATCAACTTCTTCTATTAATTCAAGATCTATACATGGGTGTTCTTCTACAGTTCTCTGCTTCTCTCCTATTCTCTTCTTGCTTCAATTATTCCTGAATTATGTTACAATGCATAATGAGGGTGTCTATATCCAGTTTCCCTCTTTCTTCTAAAACTATCTAATCTAATATTAAATTCTACCTACTTGCAATAACTACTATAAATGCCTCCATCTACTTCAGATGAGAGTGGGGCGCTCAAGGTATGATTACATTATACCATGTCGCCTTCATTAAATGATCTCATTTATGTTTGGCGCATCAACTTCAAGGGAAATTCAAAAATTTGTGTTGGCATGTGCCCAACTATCCTTTGTCTTCTGTGCTGGCTTGCTTGTCTCGGGAGATGCTCCTACATCATCAATCATGCAAGGTGACTAAGGGGGTAATGCACTATGAGACCTGATGAGAGAAGAAACATCACACACATAGTCCTGATGAATATGGGAGTAGCTTCATGTTACTGGATGAGACTATAACTATGGTTGATGACATTGTATTAGGTGTGTGATACTAGTTGATTGATGCATAGTTATAGAGACATCGACTATGACTATGGATGATGGCATGGTAGTAGTTGTGTGCTACTAGTTGATTGTTGCATAGTTGTATACTATGAATATGGTTGATGACATGGTATTAGTTGTGTGCTAATATATTATTGTTGCATAGTCATAGGGATTATAGACTATGATTATGGTTGATGGGATGGTAGTAGTTGTGTGCTACTAGTTGATTGTTGCATAATCATAGAGATTGTTGGATTGTATGGTGGTAGCTTGTCTAGCTACCAGTTGATTGCAGGATAGAGAAATTGTGTCTTTGGAAAATAGATGTGTGCTACTTGGAGTGGTTGTGTACCACTGGATATTAGTTGTTTACTACTATGGATCAACACAATCGTGTTCTACTAGATGGAATTGTAGTAGTTGTGCACTACTAGCTAATTTCCATGGAGACTACCAGCTCACATTGGGAGTATCTATGTGCTACTTTATTACAGAGACTATGACATATGATTCGAGCTACTGATGAAATTGTTGCATTTGTGTGCTACCATGTGATTGCAAAGCAATCAATGGACTACTAGATGAAGACATCGTGAAAGATACCTCCCTGGCTAAGAGGGAGTGTTGATGTTTTTGTAGTTGTAGGAGGTAATTTCCCTCATAGATTACCTTTCTTATAAGAGAAGAATATTCTGGGAGCAAGAGAACCATTCAATATATGTGGAAATACCCTATAAGAGAAGTCAACCCAGAAGAATAAAGAACAAAGAAGTGACACCTTCGTAGAAGAGAAGTTGGCCTTGTAAGGAGGAATGAAGACTATAAATAGGAGGCACATTAGCTCATTTGGACACTCTCTCTCTCTCTCTCTCTCACTCTATCATCTACACAAAAGTAAGGATAAATTCTGAGGAAGGGCAACAAAACAACTGCAGTGACATAGATTCTTTTCTTTTAGTCTTTCCTGTATTTTTCTCTTGTGCACTACTCTTGGAAAAGGTGCGCTACCTTAGTATGGTGTTGCTTCAACAACTAGGGTGGTAGTTCTGGTTGTACCTTGAGATATCCTTTGTTCTATTATTTATATGTTGGTGAACATGATTAGACTTTCTTTGTGAACATAATCTATCTAATAAAGGTTTCTAGGTTTTTCCCCCATTTGGGGTTTTCCCAGGATAAATCTCTTGTGTTATTTTGTCTCTTGTTTATGATTTTATTGCTCAGTATAGGATACATATATGTTAATAGTAATGAAGTAAAAGAACAATGGTAAATCTAATCCTCTATAAATAAAGAAAATATAACATTATCAACAGATCATCTACATATAATACAAGATATACAATTTTTTTCCAACTTTCTTGACAAACAAAGTTGCATCTTCAAGATTGAAGAGGTTGAAATTTAATTTCAGAACATGCTAAGTTAACTTTTTATACGATGCTCATAGTTATTGTTTCCATACATATAAGGATTTTATAAGCTTTCATACCTTATGCTTTTGTTTCTTCACAAGAAATCCTTTTGATTCAGACATGAACACATTAGCTTTCAAGTCTCCATTCAAGAAAGTAGTCTTCACATCCATTTGATGATTTTTTCATCCATTATGTATTTCCATAGAAAATAGAGTTTGGATGGTATCCCATTTTGTTGCGGGGAAAAAATATTTCTCATAATCAACAACTTATTTTTGTACAAATCTTTTTCAATGAGCCTTGCTTTGTGCTTGTTAAGTGTGTTATGTGATCTATACTTGTTCTTGAATACCCACTTGCATTTTATTGGTTTGGTTCCAAATGGAGGATCCAACAACTTCCATGTCCCATTCTTCATGAGATTATCATATTCCTTTTTCATGGCTTCTTTACATTCATCATGAGAAGAAGATTCTTTAAAGGAAGTCAGTTCAAGATTCAACTTACAATCATATGAAACATCCATTTCAACTACAACATCTGAGTTTGAACTATCTACATTAGTTACATGTTATTTTGAGGAAAATATGGCTCCTATCTTCCCGACCTCATCATGATGAACACTTTCAAGTTTTTTATGAGCCATTTTGGTTGACCTTTCTGATATGGTCTAGGTTTATTAGCTGATTGATATGGTGTTGAGCTCTCATCAAGCCTTATCTTTTCAATCCTCTTGATCACATCATCTAAGTGAACCTCAGGTTATGATGAAGTGGAAGGAACGTCCTCAAGAGGGGAAGATGGTTCTTCATAAGGAGATTCTAGATATTGACCCAAGGTGGGGATCCCCCCTTCAAGATGTGGAATCTCATCATCAAATTCATGATATTTTTTTACACAAGTAAATATGTCTAGATGATCAAGATACATCTCAATAGTTTTGTCTTTCTTGCTAGATTCAAGAAATATCACATCTCTGGAAAGGAAAAAATTATTATTTGTCTAATCATAAAGATGATACCCCTTGGTGGAATTTAAGTACCCCAAGAAGATGCACTTCTGACTCCTTGCATCAATCTTGCTTCTTTTCTCCTTAGGAATCAAGGCATAACAGGTGGAACCAAAGACCCTAAGTTGCCTCATCGAAGGAATGTGGCCATATCACATTTCATATGGATTCTTATTATTAAGAGCATGAGATGGACACCTATTTTTGACATAAACTGCACATTGAACTGCATCAATCCAAAACATCAATTTAAAATTCTTGAAGAACATCATGGAATGAACCATATTTAGGAGTGTCATGTTCATTTGTTCAACCAAAAATTTCTCTTGCGGATTGTATGGAACTTTGGTTTGATGTTTGATCCCATGTTGGCAAAGGTAGATTTCAAATTCATTAGAAGTATATTCTCTTCCATTGTAAGTGAAAAGAGAGCCAATACGAGACTGAGCTTCATTTTGAATCCATACATGAAAAATTTTAAATTTTTCAAAAGTTTGTGATTTATATTTCAACAAGTACACCCAACACATCATGGTGTAATCATGATTTATATTTGTTTCCATTTGCATAAGGAACATGTATAGGTTCGTACAAATAAGAATGAATCA
>ML802975.1:85681-99439 GCA_009831015.1 Picea engelmannii
TATTCAACTTAGCAGCCATCTTATCCCACATTATAGTCCAAAGTGTACTAAGAAATATGGTTTCCCTGTCTGAGATGATGCTCCTTGGTATCCCAAAGTGCACCCTAAATTGTTCAAAGATTTTTTTTTATGTTTCTTCTCCTTTGATGGTCTTCTTACAAGACATTTAATAATGCACATATTGTTGAACCTATAAACTACCACAAACATATAGTCATATCCCTTACTGGTTGTTGGAAAACCTCCCAAAAAATCCATGGAAATGCTTTCCTAAGGTCAAGTGGGTACATGTAAGGGATATTATAGACCTTGCTTCTTATTACTTGGCTTGTTAGTACAACAAAGTATACATCCTCTAAATATTCTTGCATTTTGGGCTAGTACACATACTTTTGTAAGTTGGAAATTGTATTCCTAACAGAAAAATGTCTTGCAACCTTGTAGGTGTGAGATTATATGATAAGTTGCAATTGTCGATATTTAGGGACACAAAGCTTGTGAAGATTGTAGAGTAACCCATTATGGAAATGCTACTTAGCCTTGTCGTCACCTTCTTCTATATTAATGTTTCCATGTAGTTGTTGAAACACCACCTTGAAGTCCTCATCTTCTTTATATACCTCTATATACGAATCATGGGTAAAATTTTGTAGCACCAAGATCCTTCATGTCAAATTTAGAGGACAACAGAGTTTTCACATCCTAGATAATCTCCTTGTTGTTTACTATCAGCAACATATCATCCACATAGAAGACCTAATAAATGAGATGATCACCGATTAATTTGAAATACACATAGTGATCCTTTTTTATCCTTGTGAATCCAAGTTCCAAATACAAGTATCAATTTTTTTATACCACAATCTTAGTGATTATTTTAACCTATATAGGGACTTTTTCAACCTACATACTAGCTCTTTATTTCCCTTCACAACAAATCATTCAGGTTTCTTCATGTAGATTTCTTCTTCTAGATCCTGATGTAGGAATGTTCTCCTCACATCCATATGTTCTACATCAAAACAAAACATAGCAACAATAGAAAAAATAAATCTAATAGAAATTACCTTATAAACAAGAGAATTTTTTTTACCAAAGTCAATTCCCTCTACCCGCTAATAAACTTTTGCTACTAAATGAGCTTTTTATTTCTCCACTTTTCCTTCTGCAATCAACTTATTCTTAAACAGCCGTTTGTTTCCAATAGGATTTCTTCCTGTAGAAAAATACACTAGATCCCAAGCATGATTCTTTTCCAAGGCTACCATTTCTTCAATAATGTCATTTTTCTAGAGTTTTCCATCCTCTGAATCAACTACCTCCCTAAAATTTCTATAATAATCATTAGTAATAGACAAAGAAAAATTTGAATAGAAATAAGGTGGAGTACACCTTTCTATTTTCCTTCTTTCTCAAACCATTTTCATCAATAATAGAGTATGAGGATCTTCTTATTCTTAATCGTATTCTTCTATAGAGTCTAATTCATTATCCTTCAATTCAAACTCTATTTTATATGGTTCTTCCTCCTTTGGTAGGACTTCCTATTTGATAACATCTTTGATTTCTCTAAATAACACATCTCAGTTGTAAACTACCCTTTTATTTCATGAGTTCCAAATATTATAACATTTTAGACTATCTTTATACCCTATAAAGATACACTTTTCATCTTTTTTATCTGGATTACTCTTATTTTCATTTAGAGTGTGAGTATAGGAATCACATCCAAATACACTAATATGTATCAGAGAGGATTTCCTACTAGTCCATACCTCATGTGCAGGATTTCCATCCAAAGTTTATGAGGGTGATTTATGGATCAAGTATCATGCACTACCCACTGTCCCTTCAAATAATTCATTTCCTAACCTGGAAAAACTAAACATGCACCTTGATTTTTCCATCAACATCCTATTCATTCTTTCTGCAACTCCATTATGTTGATGTGTATATGGATTAGTCTTCTGCCTTTCTATACCACACTTCTTACATAATTCTTTGAATTCATTTATGCAGAACTCTCCACCATTATCCATCCTTAGAACCTTAATTCTTTTCTCTGTTAGATTCTCCATAAGACCCTTAAACTCTTTCAACCTCTCAAAGAGTTTAGATTTCTTTCGGAGGAAATGTATCCATGTATTTCTCGATAAATCATCTATAAATGAGAAATAGTACACAGACTTTCCCAGTGATGGAACTGACACAACTCCAAACACATCACTATGCACCGACTATAAAATCCCCTCTGACCTCGATGCAATAGAGGGGAATCTTATCCAGTTTTTATTCCCATATATAGAATTTTCATAGAAATAAAAATCAAGAGAAATTAGTCATACTTTAAACCATACCTTTACTGTATAGGAGCTTAAATTCCTTCTCTTTGATATGCACTAGTCTTTGATGCCACAATATAGCTTTTTCTCTTGAGACTATAGGAATTTTTTCTCCTTTGATTCCAATATTAGGAATAATGGAACTATTACACCCATCACTAATAGTTATTCCCTATATTTTATATAAAGTTCCAAACCAAACTCCCTTCAACAACATCATTTCTCCTAGAACCATCCTACATGTGTATTTCTCAAACACTATTTTTACCCCTGCATAATCCATTTTTCTTACATAAATAAAATTTATGGCCAATTCTAGGATGTGAATAACACTATGGAGTGTTCTATTCCTTCCATCCATGAGCTTCAACTTGATTTTTCCTTGTCCTATGATTTTGGTTATCAAGTCATCACCTAGGAAAACATTACCTCTATCATACCTTTCATATTCACAGAACTACTCCCTATGAGGAGTCATATGAAAGGATGTTCCTGAGTAAAAAAACCATGCCTCATGATATACATGTGTTCTTGAATAATCCAAGTACACATCCCCTCCTTATTTATTTAGGCATTTCCTTTTGTAGAAGGAGAATATTCAAATCCCTTCCCTATCTCAACATTTTTGGATCTACATTGTTTCTTGTAGTGCCCTTATTTTCCACATATCCAACATACCTTTACAAAATTTATAGGATATTTAGATCTACCCTCATATTTCAATCTTCCACTTGAGGACTTAGATCGATTTCTTTCCTAGGAGCAACCTCATTCCTTTTACAAATAATGCATTTGTGCTCTATCCTTCCATGTTCTTTTGCATCATATCCTTCGATAAGGATGATACCACATCATATAAACCTATGACCACAACTAGAATATCTCATGAGTTTGGTAAAGATCACAATAAAATTATACACTTATCTTCATTGGAAATCTTAATATCAACAAAAAATAGTTGAATTACCACAATATTGAAGGTGCCTAGGTGCTCTATCACCGAGTCTTCGTTTTTGATTCTCAAGTTATACAACTTATTCTATATGAACAATTTGTTTACCAGGGTGTTTGACTTATAAAAATACCCTAACTTATCCCATGATTCCTTGGTTGTAGCTTCCCCTCGAAAATTCAATGATATTGAATCTAAGAGACAACCAATTGTACTCTTCACCTTCTGATCCAAATTTTCCCATTATTTTTGTGACATTCCTACACTTGCAGTACCTAGATCCACAACGATCCATTAATCTTTGTCCCCCAATAGATATTTCATCCTGAGCTTCCATAGCTCAAAATGTTTCCCATTAAATTTCCTAATATTTTTTTTCAAACCGATTTCAATTTATTTTCACGTGAAAAATAGATACTATGGATCTCCCACTGTAACAAGGTTTACCAAAAACCTTAGCCAAAACCCATGACAACATAGGCATCCCTCTGAAGGGAATAATTGATTTGACACCACATGTAGATTTTAACCTTGTACAATTAATTACTACTAACATATTCTTAGTAAAAATATAAAAGATATAATGGCATACACACACACACACATTACACATATATTTTGACCTTGGAAACCCAAACCACGAAAACCAACAACATGTTTAGAGATGCACCTATAATATTCTACTGATCATGTCTTCATTGTTTACAATAGAATACATATATAGGATTCCATGGTATCCAAAAAACCTAATCCATTGACCCAGATTAGTCAACAATTGTAATCCCTTAACTAGAATTAGAAAACCATCGACAAAAACTAGGTGTGAAAATACCAGTAAAAACTAGAGAAAAAAAATGCCAAATTTGTTTTAGGGGTCCTACCCCCGAAACCCCTGCATGCCTAGCACAATGTGAACACTAAGTCTAGTTGCGAAAATAATATAAAAAATATCAAGAAACCTATTTATTTCCATAATACATAGTACATATATCTACTCTCTTAAGATATGTCTCAAACATCACAAAAGTGAGATGAATAACCTCATATTTGCACCAACATTTTTTTATCTCAATAAAAATCACTAGAATCTTCTCAATTTGATAGATATACATATTTTATTCCTTGATCTATACCAATGATATAGCCAATTATCTTATCTACATTTTATTTTCCTAGACTATCATATAAATTGGAGAAATTGTTCTCTTAAAGGTTCGAATTGCTCGAATAATGAGGGACTATACATTGGTATTGAAAAATGAATGTCAACTTTTTGTAATAATAATGGTTTATTTTGAAGGGAATATATTGAAATTTGAGAAGAACAAATATAATAGTAAGACATCATTACAAAACCATGGTGTATGCACTCAGTGTAAAGGGTTCTGATTTCACCATTTGAAATGCCATAGGTAGCAACTCAAATGCAAGCAGTGAAAAGTGTGTGATACATGTGCCCACAAATCAGTCAAATCCATCCTATTTCCTAATTAATTATGATTTTTGATAGATTTAGAGATAATAATTTAAGATGGAAGGAAATTATCACAAGTGCTAGTATTTGAAAGAAACATTTGTTGGTAGTACGATTGCCATTAGACCAAAACCCATAGGTGATTGGTAAAATCACCACTGCCAGATTTCAAGGATCCTTGAGAGGATATTAGTCCATTTTCATGATACACTGGGCAACATTGACTACTTGCAATTTCATGCAACAATCTCCCCCTCAGCATCAGCCGAGTGTGTATCAAACTCGTGACCTCTAGCTCTAATACCATTTGTTGGCAGTACAACTGTCGTTAGACCAAAACCGATAGGTGATTGGTAAACTCACCACTGCTATATTTCAAGGATCCACGAGAGGCGATTAGTCCATTTTCACGATACACCGGGGAGCGTTGACTACTTGCAATTTTGTGCAACAACATCAATTAATTGAGTGCAAAAAATCCATCAGTTTTTCTAACCCTCATTATCTCTATTTATTATTTTAAAATGATCCAATAATTAGGCATCGATATAGATATAGATATATTCTTATTATAGTGACTGCACACAAAAAAAAAATCATACAAAAACAACCCAATAGTGCACACAATATTGTATATAACTGCTTTCTCCTTCAAATTGGAAATGAGAAACACGAATGTAAGTCGTGAGTTTGAAGCTCACCATGCAAAGGTTTTTCATTGTAGGATTTATTGTGTTGACATATACATAGGTTGAGTTATTCTTTTATTTTTCATAAATTACTATTCTCAAAGTGTTAAATGCATATGTTCAATAGATAGGGTTTCTGGAGGGACTCATCATTTTTTCCTAGCTTAAATCTATCTTTTATCTACTTCTATGATCCCAATCTATCTTTGATGCCTTACTTTTCTCCAATATTCTATGATTTGCATAAAAGAAGTGTCCCCATGTAATATCCCTAGGCCGAACCCAATTGTAATGTAAATGAAAATGTACTTAAGCTGGTGAGTTGTTTTATATCATTTTTGTATGCACAGTTCATGGCATAGTGGGCGCATGTACTGCGCAATAAAATGAGGAAGTTTTCACATTCTAGGATACCACGCACAAAAACATAAGTGCGTGTGATTTTGAGGCCAAGTAGCCTTTTGAGTATATGATATGTTTTATAGGATGTTGARCCAGTTATTATAAGATAGGATGCTKATGTTTTGATTAGGCCAGAGAGCCTACATGTTAAAGGCCAATGCACCTATTTTTGTGTATGTCTCATAATTAATATAAAATACATCATTGCACGYAGACCAACCATGATAAAAGAGATGGGGGACTAAACTCCACTAGTTAGGGAAAGGGAGGGGCCTAAAAGTTAAGAAAAAGGGCTAAGATAGGGAGCTTAAGCCAAAAAGGATTATTATATTAATATATATTAAATCATAAAGTATGGATAATTATTTTATCCTAAGTTCTAAAGTTGGGGACAAGTAGGCCAAAGTAGCTCCCAACATGACAAGTGTTAAGTTGGGGACATGCATACATATTGTTGGGACTTAGTTCATTTTCCCATCTTTTTCCATCATTCTTCGCATCATTCCTTCCATCATTCAGTCATCTAGTCAATCATCCATTAGCATGCACACACCCATTGAGCTATGATTTGTATCTTCATGATTGTACCTGAACTTGTATCCATAGCCATTTTGTATTGGTGTAGCTGGTTAGCTTGGGAGCTAGACTGAAGAAGTGGGTTGTCAAGTCCATGGGATATTGAAGAGGCAGGTTGTCAGGCCCGTGAGAAATTCTCTGGGTGAGAGAATTGTTGGGAATTGATTTCCTCAAGGTTCTAAACTATAGCTACAATGCTCTGAGACTTCCTTTCCAGCCTATTGCTAAAGCCCAGAAAGGAAGTGGGGCAGCCGAGGGACTACTGAGCAAAGAAGGGGCACATTTCCTGGGTGGGACAAGCATGTGGGGAATGAGGGACTGTAGGTTGTTAGTTTGAGTTGGCACTTGAGACAAAGCCTTTCCTATTGTCTATTATCCTTTATCCTGGTTAGGAATCCCTTTGCCAGGGTGGAGTTTAGTCCCATCTCGAAGGTGAATCATTGTTGAGAGTGATGAATAGTGTGGTCTAAGGCTAGGAGGTTTGTTGAAGGTATGCACACAATTGGTGACATTCTTACCAAGATAAGTTCCAATTGTGTGATAAATTTACATCTTGCATTGTTATTTACATGCTTGTTTTTATGGGTTATCATATGTGCAACTATAACTGTGTTTATTTTTATGGGTATTCCTGTATATGATGCATGTATATGTTTACTATTATTTTAGTGTGAATCCTTGCACCTATAGATGTATTTGGTTTTTTATGTTTTATATATATGTTTCCACAAGATTTCTATGTGTATCTATTTTAATTGCATGCAGTTTGAAAATTTTATGTGGCATAGCTCAGTTGGATAATGGATATGTTACAGTATGTTCCGTAGAGAGAATGAAAGAGTTCTCTAGTGTAGCGTGGCCCAGCATGGATGGTCGGGGATGTTACACCCTATATACCACATCTGATTTACAGTAGTTTGGTTGGAAAGTACATGGGTTGTGGTGTTGTTTTGGACACAACACCACCCATAATTTTCTAAAAAATTAAAGAGGTCCCCTTATTAATTTTGGTTAAGTCACCTTGATTTGTTTTTGGTTTTATATTTCTAGTTTTTTTTTATGTCTTGTTTTTCCTTTTGACGTTCTCAATCTTCCTCTTGATATGATTGGTTTGGTTTAATTTCCTTATATATCATGTAAATATTTTATCATATAGGTGATTAGATTGGTTCTTCATTGGACATTATTAAATCACAACATCTTGGTTAATTATTGGAAGTAGTTTTAATACGAATTCCTCACATTCATTTCGTTCTAAAAAAAATTGTGACAAATCCTCCACCACAGAGTAATTCTAGGCGATCCTTGCATTTGGATTGTGAGAAGTTTTCTTGAACACCGCTTTCGGGATGCATGTCATTGTTTTCCCATTTTCTTCTTAATATCGAGAGGAACATATGGGATTTTGGCTTCTTTACCCTTTTCAACAGTGTTTGGAATTCTATAATTATGTGCCCTAGTTGCTATGAAAGCATCACCTTTCATCATATAAACGTCCACAGATGAAGGATTACTAGAATATGGAAGGCGTCCCTGACTTCCCCCATCTACACTCGAAGAGGCTTGAGTGATTTTTTTCCCATGAGGAAATGGGTTCGTTAACAAAGGAGGTTTTTGTTGTGCCAGTAACTTTTGGGCCTTTGCAAGCCGAGGAGGTTTTTGTTGTGCCAGTAACTTTTGGGCCTTTGCAAGCCGAGGGCACAAGTGAGTCGAGTGATCTTCTGTGCAAAGGTTACATGGATACTTCGACTTAATTTTCTCTGTGTTTCCCCCATGAGCATTGTTGGTGGGTTTCTTATCCCCCTTACCCTTCTTTTGTTATTTCTTATTTCCGTCAAGCTATTGGTTGGCCTTCGGGTTTGTTGACTGCACAATGTGTACTTTCAATGTTTAAGTAGGGGGAGCATCTAAACTAGAGTTTTTGCTGGCCGTTGTCTACTGTATCGGTAATTGTTGCAATTGATTTGAAAACTACTCAGTGGGCTTAGCTTGTGTTGAACCAACTATACCATCGTCATGTGGTCCAGACTTATGTCTGGCCTTGTCAAGGATAGACCATGGCGGATCTGGAAAAACTTCATAAAGTAAACTAGACTGAGAGTATATCAGTTCAAGTTGTTGAGCTCTCATTGTCTCCTCTTCCTCAAAAACACTCTTGACGTTGAAACATCCTTGGATTATTGAGGTACCAAAGACTTAAGGAATCACTCTAGCAGGAAAGCTAGTGGGACTGGTACTTTTAGCAAACTCTTCCTATGCCTCCATTCTTGGATGTGATCTGAGATATGATTGACCTTTGTTTTCTCAACGTTGGCCAGCAGTTTAGTGTCGACATCGTATCTCAAAGGTAGTTGAAAATGGTTTAGGAAAACCATTGCCAATTCACCAAAAGTAGATTATCTTGAGTGGTCGAGCTCGATGTACCATTTCACACTACTCCCAATAAGAGTGAATTGAAATATATGCAACTGTACAGAGTCATCTCTCAACAATTTTGATGAGCACCATAGGTGAAAGGTGGTCACATGATCGCTTGGATATTCGTTACGCTTACCTTTGAACTTTGGAATGTCCGAGGGAAACTTCATTGGCATGGGTGGCCAACGTGGATTGTGACAAATTGGGTCATTTAACAATCTTGACAAGTATGGAAAATGTAACATTGTGAGAAATGGTACCTTAGGCTATTGACTATGTACAGGGAAAAAGGAGCCTAGAGTTTGGCTGGCACTAGGTTTCTAGGAAAAGTTAGGTTATTGACTAGAGTTTTGGTAAAAACCATGGCCCTGGCTAGTATTCAAATACTTCATTTGTTGAGACATCATCTACTGACTCCCGTAATTGGACATTGAGGGTTGGGAAGGGATTGATCCATGCATCATGTTCCAAAGGTTCTAGAAAGGGTTCCCCCCTATCGATCTGACGGGCATAGGTACTGAGCCTTGCCCGAGGTTCCATTGACCATGGAAGGGGTTTCCCCCAGTCGACATCCCTAACGAGGGAACTGATCCCTGCCATAGATTCCATAATCCTTGCGAGGAGGAGACTCCTATG
The DNA here is from genome assembly GCA_009831015.1 of Picea engelmannii. Lineage (NCBI taxonomy): Eukaryota > Viridiplantae > Streptophyta > Pinopsida > Pinales > Pinaceae > Picea > Picea engelmannii. The sequence goes on from ML802975.1 coordinate 95,171, forward strand.
TTTTCCCCCTATGTAGGAATAATACCTTGCACAAGATATTATTGTCCAAAACTAGGGTTTCCCCCGACTGAGGTGACAGCTGAAGAGAAAGAGTTGTTATGAAATGCATCAAACAACGAGAACAATAAATAACCCGCCGGTGTGGTGTTGGAAGAAGGTCCTTGAATACCTGCTCTGAATAAGTTGTAGTTCCTATTCGGCTAGATGGGCTATTGGAGAGCACCACCGAGTGAGGGGGATGAAGAAGGTATATGACCCCCGCCATAAGGGAAACTATTATAGGGGGTTGAGGTGCCTCCCCATGGACCCTTGCAAAGGATCGTTTGAGCTCCCTAACCCTAGACGCATGGTCTGTAGAGTGGAGTAGGAGAGGATGGAGTTCATATCAAAGTCGGGCATCCTATATGAAAATGGAGGGCCCTTCGTACTCTATGTAAATGAAGTAGTGATCGCTGCCATAGACAAAATCAGACCACTTATCGAAGTAGAGGTGGTCGATACCATCGTGGTCCAGGTCGACGAAGGTGGGTTTGGAGGTGAAACGTCCCCTATTGTGACAGTTGTTGAGGGAGTGTGACGACTCCCTAACGAAGTAGCATCATTTGTTTCCATCACTGCTTGTAAGACTATCTAACGCTCGTGATGAGTTACCCTTGGAGGGACAATTTGTACCTTGATGGGTGCCGACAAGTCAGTGATCGAAAAGTTATATGGCCCGAGATCTTCCACTCCAAGGTCATAAATGGTAGTTTCCTATGAATTCAAGTGTTTTCCTATTAAGGATGGCTCGGGCATAGTTTCTTGTGGCCTGTTCAGCTCAAATGACCCTTTTTGGTCAAGTCTCCACTGTAACAGTGGTGGTGGTAGCTCCAATTCAACCAACAATAGGCCCTAAAGACTTCGCGACTGGAAGAGCTCTTGATCTTCCACTTTGTGAGAATATCAACGATACAATAAGGATTTTACTAACATTGGAAACCAACATACACTAGAAAAGTCCTTATGATATCAATCAAGGAAACACTTATCTAGTTGGAAGAATAGTTATGCCAGCCAACACTAGAGAAACTTACTAGTGCAAGTGAAACTCAAACATGGAAGAACCCTCCGAGTATACTCTAAAAAGGATGGTCTGATGTTTTCCCTAGGTACCACGGTATACCCCCGTAGTCACCTATGTAAGTCCCTAAAATAAAGGAAACTAGGTTTCCATCTCACAAACAATCACGAGGAGGGTACAGTAGATAGTCGGGTGGAACAAAATAAGCGGGGTATCAAGCCTGAAACCTATCAAGGGTATCGATAGAAAGTGGTTCGGAAGACAACTAAGGTCCTCGAATGGATTCTAGATCCATGAAGCTCCATGGAAAATGTGATCGACATAATCCCACAAAAATTCCTCTATATGCATTCCCCACTATGCTTGGTCCAGATTTGGAGGGGTTATCTCTGCTACTTTTCCGCACGCGACCTCATGTTTAGACCCTATGTTAAAGGGGGTCCCGGATAACTTTCACGTTTACTGGACTTTTTACACTTCCTAGATCAGACTCGTATGCTTGTTTTTTAAGCCTTGAAGATTTTCTTCTCCAACCTAAATCAAGGCTCTTTCCTAGACTAGTTGATGGACCCTACAAACATAAAATCTAGTAAATTTTAATTTAACGTGAATTTTAAGTGGCTTGTTTTAAGTCAAGGAAGCGGAAATGAAACTAGTGGTGTGTTTTAAGAGACGAAAGAGAAGAGCATTAAATGAAACTGAAAGAAAAACTACTTCTTTTTTACAAATAAAGATTTGCAATTTCAACTCTTTAACCAAATTTTCAAAACTAACTTTTTCTAAGATCTTTTAAAGGAAAACCTAAAAGAATATTTCCCTCAACTACAAGCTACTTAATGTTCTAAGGAATCAGTAAAGAACTTAAGAAAAACACTATGTTTCTTGACAAGCAATATAACTAACCTAACTACTTAACCAAACAAAGAAATGGAATCTTTATATATATATTTTTTTATGCTTAAAACAAGAAAATTGAAACAAATTCTTTTTATTTTTCTTTAAAGAAAGGAAAAGGGGAAAAAGTGAAGACAATACAAGACTAAAAACTGACTTCTAGCCCACTGCGGATCACAGGGAGTCACTGACGATACCAAACAGGCTAGCAAGAAAAGACTCACATACTCATCTAAAACCCTTTCAAAGAAAACACAAGAAATCTTTAAAAGATAAGCAAACTTATGTCAAACCCAGGATAAAGACTGTAAAAATAGAGACCAGTGCTAGATCAAGAAACCCCTAAGAAGTATGACTTCAATCAGGGAAGAGGTTGACTTCCTCTTCTTCCAAAAAAAAATTCTTGACCCAGGCATGCTACTGACACTTAAGCAGATTGCATATGTACGCGGGTTGTCTAAAGGTAGGGTGCATATGTACACGTGCATACCCACTACATGCCGCGTACACCTTTATAACTTCTCAAAAAAATAAAACTAACAAGTAGACTGATAGGGTAGTGAGTACTGGTATGGAAAACCATAATCCCTTAAAGACTCAAAAACTTATAGAAAAATCATAAAGGTAGTAAAACTAATTAACACACCCAAAAAATATCCCCTAAAAACCTTGGATGCCTCCCCATTATGGTCACCAGTTCTTCTATAGCGGGAAACCCCCCCTATGTTATACACTAGGGTTCAACATGTAGTAGATATAACCATCAAAAAGTCTCCTAATTTTTATAACTACCCCGAATATACCCCACATTCATGCATGAAATACAAAATGAAAAGATCTGATAAGTCTACCTTACACTCCACATCCGGTGTCGATCCTTTCGTGTTCGATTTCTCCACTGACTACAAGTATCCTCCCAAGGCTGACCTGCATTAACAAATAGACAAACAAGGAACTACAAACACATATCTCATATATGAATTAGTGGGTTAGATGTCAGAATAAAAAATAAATCAAACATAAATTTTGAACACATCATGTTTTGGGACATAAAAAGTATTCCTTTTTATTAATATCACAAAGTTTACTTACAATGAGATCGACTCCTCCTCCTCGAACCTGGCCTAGGCTCCTCTTCACCAAGCTCCAACTATGCTTCCACGTATATTTCTCCTCTCAACCTCTCTCTAGGGAATGTAATAGGCTTATGATGGAGGAAAAAGGAAAGAATAGTAAATTCTGGTACAAAACTCACAGGGTGGTTCCAAATTCTTGGGGCAAGGAGGGGATGTGAAACATGAAGAGTTTCATTGTTCTTATGCTTGGCTTTGGAATGAGACCCCAAAACCTCCTTTTATATGAAAAAAGGATGGTTATTCGATTGGGTGACAGGCTATAGGCGATGGGACAGTTGGAAAACTACCCAATATCCTGTAATCTCAACGAATTCCTTGCAACTTTTTAATTTTTACAACTTTTGTGGGTATACGTGGGCTATAATGGTGAAGATAGCATATGTACACAAGTTGTAGTGGTGCAAAAAGCATGTGTATACGGGAATTAATGGTGTAGTGTCCCTAGATCTTCAAAAATAGTGTTTTTAAGAAGAGTTGCTTAGTGATGGCTTGGAAAAAATAGCAAGTAAGAGGGCCTAATGCTAGGTATGCATGTATGGTGCACCTTAGGCTTATAACACTACGAACTATGGAAATGAAGCACAAACAACAACCTATACATCAAGGTAACTCAAGGTAGTATTTTATTAATTGAAATTTATGTTGATGATATTGTTTTTGGAAGTACTAATGGCAAGTTAAGCCAGAAATTTGCAAAGGATATGCAGAATGAATTTGAAATGTCATTACTTGGAGAACTATCCTTCTTTCTGGGTCTTCAGATACATCAAAGCAACAAAGAAATTTTTATTTCTCAAACCAATTATATCAAAGAAATGCTAAAGAGATTCAGAATGGAATATTGCAAACCAGTTATCACGCCCATGAAAACCAATTGCAAGTTGAGCAAAGATGATGATTCAAAGTCTAGAGATCAGAGGATTTACAGGTCAATGATTAGTAGCCTACTATATGTGACAACATCTAGACTAGATGTAATGCAGGCATTTGGACATGTGGCATGATTTCAAGAAACACCAAAGGAATCACATGTATTGGTAGTGAATAGGATTTTAATATATCTCAAAGGAACATAAGAGTTTGGATTATGGTATCCAAAAGGAAAGGATCTATCACTTATTGCCTACATAGATGCAGATTGGGAAGGTTGCATTGATCACCGACAAAGCACCAATGGAG
>ML802975.1:101113-111521 GCA_009831015.1 Picea engelmannii
TTGGCCACCTTGAAATTTCTTGGCTTATGAATAAGAAACTTTAACAAATGAACTTATGATTATATACCATACTCTTCCAATATAAATAAAGTATAATTGTTTCAACATTCTCAATAAAATCTACATACCCTTTTCTTATATGTGATGTTGTTTCTCTCAATTTTTTATAATCACACACAATTCTAGATGTAGTGATTAACATTAGTTTGTAGTTGATGTAAATTTTTTATACACTATTAATAAGGAGTATCTAAAATATATAAAAAATTCATGATGGAATCTACGATTATAACATGAAGAAATCTACTAGTCAGACAATTTAAAATGAGAACATGCCAAAGTGTCTTAGAAAATAAAAATATGACCACTATAAGTAGCATAAAATTGTTGGAGTTACTTCACACACACCTAGGATTTATTTTTCCTAAGGTTTTTATTTGTTCATTAGTCATAATTAGTCACTATCCAGTCTCCTATATTTTAGGAGAGAATATTTCACCTGGAGAATATTCTCTTTCAGTTCACACTTCAGTTTGACTAGTTGAGTTGAGTTTAGATGTTGCATTGGGATCATCACCATGCTAATTATAACTTGCCTTGGTATCATGACCATAGTGGTGCATTATACTTGATTCCTTGAGTTAACTCCTCACTACTTTCTGTTCAGTTAGTTAACTGAAGACTAGTTGACTAGTTAACTCAATTAGGTGACAATTCAGTCTCGTAACTACCCGAGAGACTAGAATAGGTGGCAATTCACTCCTGTAACTGTTGGTGTGTGTCCAGATCACTCTATACCACCACTATGGTGACTTGGTTCACCTCAATTCGAATTCATTGAGTTATACAAAGTATATCATGTGTAAATTATTCATTATTCACAACGGTTAATGAGAATTCTTTCCATTCTTTGTCTCCTCCTTCTTCTTTCTCAAATTCTCTCTACAAATGTGTGTATTATTGTTTAGATAGATCTATTATATGTAGTTTCAACACATTTACATGGTATCGGAGTTGACAGACTGCTAAGCAAAAGATACAACAAAATGTTTTGTAGGTACAAAAGATTGAAGACAACGAAAAGATGGAATTCCAAAAAGAATTCATTCTTACACCTTACAACTATTTTGCATGGAAGGAGAAAATAGCCATACATATCTGATCCAGAGGGTTTTATAGGATAACCATGAATACATATATAGATGACATCATCCATAAAAAATCCAAGTACTTAAATCACATCGATGAGGCACTCGGAACAATTTGCAGTCTTATTTCTCCCGATCTCCTTTTTAATATATCTTCCTGTAAGACTCCCAATGAAGCTTGGACCATATTGGAAGGGATATTTGGAAAATAGGATGAGATGAGGGGACACATGCTGGAGGTGGATCTTCTCACATTGGATCCAAAAATCTTTGAGAATATCCAATATTTCTTTACAAAATTCAAGGATTTACTGTCGCAACTCAAAGCTTGCGGGGTTGATAAATCGGAGGAGGAGAAAAAAATGGTTCTCACCATTTTCTCCAAGATTGGTCCTGAATTCTCCATATTCGTATCCACATTCCATACTGTCATATTCGCCTCCAGAGCCACCTAGAAGATGCCTTCTCTTGAGGACTTTATCAAATCCTTGACACAAGAGAAAACCAAGCTCATCAACATGGGCACAATCAAAGGCCCAAGGGCATATGCACTCACTGTGCATGATGGAAGCCACAAATGTCAGAAATATAAAGATAAATATAAGTGAAAATCTAATCCGCATATGAAGAAGGAAGGGTACACAAAACCCTTCACCGATGTCTCTGGATCCAAAGGAGAAAAGGGAAGAAAAGGAGATAAATGCACATACTGTCATAAAGGATTCCATTCAGAATATACATGCATGCAAAAACAAATATATATGATGTCTCAGAGACTTCAGAAAAACAACCTTGGAGATCGCATCCCCGAGGGTGCAAAGAAGAAGAAGCCATAAGATTTGAATTCCAAGAAAGGCAATTCTAACCATGCCTTGATTGGAATCAACTCTTCTCTCGATGCTTGGATCGTAGATTCAAGAGCATCACATCACATGGATTCCTTAGAAGAAGTATATTCTTCTTTGGATGCATGAAATGGTCCTCCTATTCTGATGGGGGACAACTCTTCTGTCGAAGTCATCGACAAATGAAGGATTGAACTCACCAATGAAAGTTTTGAGAATGTGTTGCATGTTCCGAAGCTTTCTGTCAACCTTCTCTTTGTGTATTAGATGACGAATTCTGGCACTGGAAAGAGAGTAATATTCACACCAAATTTCGTGGACATATACGACATGCAAACCAACTCTAGGGTTGCTACTAGTAAGGTAAATCATGAGTCTAGATTGTATACATTTTCTAAATTCATTGAACCTGATTCTTCTTTACTACTTACTCATGTTGATGAAAGTAGTAGGATATGACATGAAAGGTTTGGACATTTGAATTTTAGATACATGAAACAGCTTAGAAAGAACAAATTAGTTGATGGTATACCAGACATCCATTTCTCCAAGGGAGTATGTGAGGGATGTGTTCTCATAAAACACCCTCAAGAGAAATTCGACAAAGGAAAGTCTCAGCGAGATTCTGCACCTTTAGATCTATTCCAAAGTGACCTCATGGGTTCTTTTCCACATCCATCGATCAAAAAATCGAGGTTTGTTCTCATTTTTGTTTATGATTTCTCACGTTTTACTTGGATCTACTTTCTCAGGAAAAATTCTGAGGTCTCTCAACACTTCAAAGATTTCAAAGCTTTGGTTGAGACATAGTCCAAAAAGAAGATCAAAGTCCTTTGAACTGATAATGGGGGAGAGTATGTGAATCATGACATTCATAATATTTTCCATGAGCTAGGGATTCAGTTGCAACATACAGTTCCCTACACTCCACAGCAAAATGGAGTTTCTAAGAGAAAAAATAGATCTCTAAAGGAGATGGCATCTTGCATGTTGCATGCAAAGTCACTACCACAGAGACTATGGGCCGAAGCACTTAATATGAAACATGCATCCAAAACTGATCTCCTCATTGATTTGTCAAGGGTAAGAGCCCCTACGAGGCTTGGAGTGGCCTCAAACTAGAAGTGGCCCACTTTTGCATTTTTGGTTCACGTGCATGGGATCGGATTCCCTCTGAAAAGAGGAAGGCACTTGATCCATAGATCACTAAGTTCATCTTTGTTGGATACACCGATGGTGTGAAGGGATATCAACTTATTGATATTTCCTCAGACCGACTCATCATTGAGCGTAGTTTCCAATTCGAGAAAAGTGTCTTGCATGTACCTCAACAATCGCATGCAGACACCTTCACTCTTCCACTTGTCTGAGATGATGAGCATGCACATGGTGACTCTTATTCAGATGAGATTTCTGATTCAGAGGACTCAGATGATTCAAATTGAAAGTCAGTATAGTTAGATGTAGAGTCAAAGCATCCAGATGTAGTTGTAGAGCCAGAGCAGAGGCCCAAGTGGGCACAGACTACTCTTCAGGATGCAAAGGATCTCATTGGTGATATAGCCGATACTAGGAGGACTCAATTTGATTTCAAGGAGCCTCCTATTTCACTCAATTCCACTGAACCATTGCCTTCCAGGCATCTTTTCTTGGTTCAGTCTTCAGATCCGCAGTCTTATGGCAAGGCTGCTGGAAATATCTTTTGGGAATCCACCATGCAGGAGGAGTACAACTCCCTCCTTGAGAACCAGACTTGGGATCTGGTTCCTCTTCCTTCTAGAAGGAAACTTGTCAGATGCAGATGGGTCTACAGGACCAAGAGCGTAGCGGATGGATAGATCAATAGATACAAAGCCAGTCTTGTCGCCAAAGGCTTTCAGCAGGTTCATGGTATTGACTATGATGAGACCTTCACTCCAACAGTGAAGATGGATTTTATATGATTAGCACTTTCCATTATGACAACCAAGGGATGGGAATTCCATTAGATGGACGCGAAGAATGCATTTTTTCATGGTGATCTCTTTGAGGAGATCTACATGGATCAGCCCTAGGGATTTATGCAGGACTCATCTTTGGTATTTTGGCTGAAGAAGTCATTTTATGGCCTCAAGAAAGCTCCGAGGGAATGGTATGCCAAGATGGAATCCTACCTGTTGTCATAGAACTTTGTACATTGTAAATCAGACCCAAATGTATACATGCTCAGGACGGCTGATTCACTTCTACTTTTAGTTCTGTATGTTGATGATTTGTTGATCACCGGTTGCTCGACTTCAGCGATTTCTACAGTCAAGAGGATTCTTCATGACAAGCTTTTGATGACAAAAATGGGTCCACTACACTTCTTCCTTGGACTTGCGATCAGTTAGGATTCATCAGGCATCAAACTGTCTCAAGCCAAGTATGCACGAGATCTCCTTGAGAGATTTCACATGATAGACTGCAAGTCTGCTCTGATTCCTTTCCTATCAGGAGTCAAACTTGAGGATGGCAGGGAGACTCCATTGGTTAACAACACACTGTACAGATAGCTAGTGGGGAGCTTTTTGTATCTCACACACTCCAGACCAGACCTCTCATATGTAGCTGGCGTAGTTTCCAGGTTCATGTAGGAGCCACATGAGCTACATTGGAAAGATGCAAAGCGTATCCTTCGATATGTACATGGAGCCATCACCTTTGGGATTCATTATGTAGTAGACTCTACATTAGATCTCATTGGGTTTACTTATTCTAACTAGGTTGACGATAGCATTGATCGCAAGTCCACATCTAGTTACTCACTCAGTCTTGGTTCTAGGCCTATAAGTTGGTTGAGCAAGAAGCAAGTTGTCATTGCTCTATCTTCAACCAATGCAGATTACAGAGGGGTAGTTAACATAACCATTTAGGCTATCTAGCTACAACATTTTATCATTGAGTTGGGCATTCAGTTTCATCAGCCGATCATCATCTGGTGTGACAACCAGAGAACTCTGAAGTTCTGCAGAGATCCATTTCAGAGGCAGTGGATGAAGCACATCGAGATCCACATGAACTACATCTGGGACTTGGTACACGAGGGGATAATTGACTTACAGTTATGTCCTTCAGTAGAATAGATGGTAGACATTTTCACCAAGTGATGTAGGAGCATCGCCAACATCAAGCGAGTGTGGGGCACACCCCAACACATTTTGGCATGTGATAAATTGTTTGAAATATTTTGAAGTTGGATGCACCGAACTTAAATGTAATAGTTAAGGAGAGGAATACTTCCTGATTTGTAAACAGACCTTGAGCATCCCGCTCTCGTTTGTATTAGGTGAAGGCATTTATGTTAATGAATGTAAGTAGGTGGACTTGAATTCCTAGATTATACAGTTTTAGGAGCGAAGAGGGAAATGGGATATAGACACCCTCCCTTGTATTATTGTAACAATAAGCAGCATTATGAGAAGAGAGAGTAGGAGAGCTAAAGCAAAGAGCTGTGAAAAAAAACCCCATGTACATAAGTTCTGGATTAATACAAATATTTTTAGTTCAGACTCATGGTGTTCAATCTCTTTTCTATGTTGTGCATGCTGATTGATATATGCTTGTTTACTCTCTGTTATGCATTTGATTTTATGTGCGAATGTATGATTTCATATTTAATGTCTGAAATCTGAAGAGAGGGAGAGTGAAGAATGAGTTTCAACTGTTTCTCTATCTGAGAAAGAGTGTTCCTGCAAGGAGTGCACAGGCCAAGCGAAGTCTCAGAGTTTGCAACCTAAGGAAAGTTGTGAAGGACTGTTGCTACAAAGTGAGTGCGTAGAGTCTGAAATTTCAATATACTTGAAAGTATTCAAGAATTTCTGCAAGGAGTGTGTGCAGGAGTATTCTTGAAGACTCAAGTTATGGAGAAAGATCAAAGGAATTTGTGTCTTAAACGTTGGAAGGAGACACAACAAATTTAGTTTGTTGGTGGACAATTTTTTGTGACGATATCGTGTTCATTTCACCGAAATCGTTAAGGAGGAATTTGACGGTCATAATCCCTTGTGGAGGAGTCGCAAAGTCACAGAAGCCATCAGATCACTCACATATTTCGCATATCGGGGTTTCGAGAGGTGAAGGGTTGAAACCTTTGTAGTGAGACTCGCGAAATCGTGAAAGGCGATGTTTCAAGATAGCGAAGGAATCTGAGCCATCAGTTGGAAGGAAACATGTCATGAGATCACCTATATCAGGGACTCGAACATCGAATGTCAGAAAGGGAGGTCATTCAACTTCACGAGTGGCGAAGCTACGAAAGGAATCAGGACCATCTATCTGAGAGTGGATAGGTGGCATTCTCACCAACACGAAAGTCAGACTTTGTTGACCACTTTGGACTTTCGTGATTTGGAGAGTCGAAATCCCAAAATTAGGACTCGCGAAGTCGCGAGGTCCAAAACTCCGAAAAAGGTGGGAATTTTCGTGTGGGACCCGCATTGAAGACATGTTGAAATTCATGTTTCATCATATCAGAGGATAAGAGCTCGAGACTTTCATCCTGGAAGTCCCGAAGTGGTGAGTAGTGAAGTTACGAAGTAATCTAAGTCGTCCATCAAAGGAGGAAAGGTGTTACATATCAGAGGATCTTGTGAACTCAGAGGTTCGCAGGGTGAGAACCTAGGAGTCAGGTACTTCAAGTCCCGAAATTGTGAAAGGCGAAGTCGTGAAGTGTCGAAGCCGGCATGAGGGATGCATGGAAGAACCACGAAGGGGGGCCTGGAAAAGCAGACAGGTGGACACATGTTTCCAAGAGGAAGGGAGTCAACACTTCATTGACTTCTTGCTTCTTTGGAGTTCATAAGGTAAGAGCTCAAAGGCATGACGTTGAACCTCATGAAGGCACAAGAGGTGAGAGGAGCCAACGATAAGACTAACCGATGATCATGTGAGGAATGCGCTGACAGAGTAAGAGCTATAGCCATATCATGATTTCGGATATCACGGAATTGGAGGAGGAAGAGTCAGAGTTTCATCTCACAAATTCATGAAATCATGAACCATGAAAAAGAACCTGTGGATCGATTTGAAAAGGGGTTCTAGAAGAGAATATGAAAGAGATGATCTGGCTCGAAGGGCATATAGAATGATCCTATGAGAAGATCTCGGACTCGAGGGCCGATAGGTTTGCACCAAGTGGTATCAGAGCATAGAAAGATGTCATTGCTTTTTGTAGTAGAGGAAAAGGAAGATTCACCATGCCACTGAGAAGAAGAGGCAGACAAACACCCAATCCACCAGAGGATAGCAAAATGCCGAGAAGAAGGGGTTGGAAGATGCTTGATCTAGCCATGGGGAGAGAGATGCATGACCTACACACCAGACTTGAGGACATGGAGATAGCATAGAGGCACACAGCCGGTGCTGGGAATATTAGTGATTAAGAAACTAAAGATGAAGTTGGACATGAAGGAGAAGAGGTCATAACAGAAGATGCAACAAACGAACACCTGATTAGGGTTGTTGCAAGGATGGGTGCTAAGGAAAAAATGGATATTACAATATATGAGGGAAACTTGGATGTTGAAGAGCTTCTAGACTGGATTAGATCTCTAGACACATATTTTGACTATGAATATGTCGAGGAGGACAAAAATGTCAAACATGTTTTCACAAGATTGAAAGGACATGCAACATTGTGGTGGGATGAGATAAAATTTGACAAACGCTACAAAGGCAAGCAGAAAATCAAGAGTTGGTATAGGATGATCGCAAAGATGAAGGAAAAATTCATTCCCAAGGATTACCAGATCACTCTGTTTCAGAGAATGCAAATTTTGAGACAGAAGCTGATGATAGTGAAGGAATATGCCGAAGAATTCTACAAGTTGAACATCAGGGCAGGTCATCACAAAAGTGATGATGAAAAAGTTGTCGGATACATGAATGGTATGAGATACAACATTCAGGATGAGATGAGCATGATGACCATCTGAATGGTGGAAGATGCTTATCAGATGGCTCTAAAAGTTGAAGAGAAGTTGAGCCGAAAACAAAGTCAAAGAGGCCGAGGCAGAAGTCAGCCCAGAGGCAAATCAGTTGCCCAAGATAGAAATCAGAAACCAAAAGAGGATTGGAAGAAAGCTCAGACTCAAACCGAGAGAGGTGGAAGTTCACAGAGAGGGTAGCATACTGAGCAGAAAGGTCATTATGTTGACACAAACATTTTTCCTCGTACTAGAGGTAGAGGAAGAGGAAGAGGTGGAATGGTGAAATGCTTCACATGTGGAAAGAATGGACACAAATCTTATGAATGTCCAGATAAAAAGAAAGAAGATGGTGAAACTCACATTGTCGAAGCACAGAGGTGAAATGTTGAGGTAGAATATGCTGAAGGTGGAAGATCGTTGATGATGCAAAAAGTTCTCTTAATGCCATAGAATGAGGTGGAGAATCCAGTGCAAAGGTACAGTCTTTTTTAGACTGCTTGCAAAACCAAGGATAGGGTATGCAAGCTGATTGTGGATAGTGGTAGCATATATAATCTCATTTCTACAGAGATGGTAGAAAAGCTAGAGCTGGAGACGTTTGATCATCCGAGCCCATACAGAGTTTCGTGGCTACAAAAAGGACATCAGGTAAATGTCACTAAACAATGTTTAGTTGAATTTAAAATAGGAGGGTATAAAGATGAAATACTCTGTGATGTCATTCCCATGGATGTTTGTCATCTATTGGTGGTTATACCACGGCAATATGACAGGAATGTGATTCATGATGGGAGAAAGAACACATACACCCTAGAGAAGAATGGGAGAACTCACATACTGTTGTCGATTAAAGATAAGGAGGTGAAACCTGAAGTAAGCAACACTGTACTTCTCACGAGAGGGAAGGAACTTCTTACAGAGGTTAAGAAGAAGGAGGAACCACAATTCATTGTGTTCAAGAAGCCAAATATTGTTTTAACTAGCACAAGGGTAGATGATTTACCGGAAGAGGTTCAGAACCTGTTGGAAGAGTTTGTTGACATAGTAGTGGATGAACTACCTCGTTCATTGCCACCAATCAGAAGTGTGAGCCATCATATTGATATCATACCTGGAGTTGGTTTACCAAACAAAACAGTGTACAGAATGACGCCATAGGAGAATGAAGAAGTCAAAAGACAGGTCTAGGATTTAATGGACAAGGGGTTGGTGAGAGAAAGCTTGAGTCCATGTGTTGTTCCGACAGTACTTAGTCTGAATAAAGATGGAGGCTGGAGGATGTGTACTGACTCAAGAGCGATCAACAAGATAACCATCAGGTACATATTTCCATTTCCAAGAATGGATAATCTGATGGATTTCTTGAATGGAGCCAATATTTTTTCAAAAATTGATTTGAAAAGTCGATATCATCATATTCGTATGAGAGAAGGTGATGAATGGAAGACAACCTTCAATACTAATGAAGGGTTGTATGAATGGCTTGTTATGTCGTTTGGTCTAACAAACACGCCAAGTACTTTCACGAGGTTGATGAATGAAGTCATGAAGGAGTTCATCGGAAAATTTGTCATTGTGTATTTTGATGACATACTGATTTTTAGTAAAACAAAGGCAGAGCATCTAAAACATTTGGCTACAGTGATAAAGAGGATATAGCAAGAGAAGATGTTGATAAATATGAAGAAATCCTCATTCATGAAGACAAATCTCATTTGTTTGGGTTTTTTTATTTCTACAGATAAGTTGAGGATGGATCTAGATAAGCTGGAGGTGATTAAGAATTGGCCGTCACCAAAGAATATCTTTGAAGTGAGAAGTTTTCATGGATTGGCTAGTTTCTACTGGAAGTTCATCGGGAATTTCTGTGGAATTATTGCACCGATGATGGACACACTGAATAATAGACAAAAGTCTTTTCACTGGACATAAGAGGCTGAGAAAAGATTAAATTTGTTGAATAAGAAAATCACGGAACAACCAATTCTAGTGTTGCCAGATTTTACAAAGATATTTGAAGTAAAATGTGATGCAAGAAGATTTGCAATAGGGGCAGTCTTGAGTCAAGAAGACAAGTCGATAGAATATTTCAGTGAGAAGTTGAATGAAGCCAAGATAAAATACTCCATGTGTTAGAAAAACAGGACCGCGGAGCAATAAAATAAAACAAATGCATAAACAAAACACAGAAGACAGACAATATAAGAGAGACACAAATTTACGTGGTTCACCCAGTGTGGGATACATCCACCAGAGAAATTTCCAGGTCCTTCCTTTATTATTATCCATCAAATGAAGGGATACAACCTACAGCAAAACCCGCTGCAACTTCCTCTTCTTTCTCTCACAGTCTCCTCTCTCAGAATACAATATTCACCATCATCCATAGCCGCAATACATTTCCCTCATAAAAGAGGGTTTCCTTCTAGGGAAAAAAACCCTAACATAATATCTACCGTTAGATCTG
>ML802975.1:171395-196084 GCA_009831015.1 Picea engelmannii
TCATAATGGAGATTCTGATGTTACAGAGAGGGAAATAGATTTAGCATATTGTTTGAAAGATGGAAAGGCAAGAAAATTCAGCCATTTTATTCAGTTATTTTATATTATATTAATGTGACTGTAGGTGTTTTTTTTTTATATAGATTATACTTTCCAAGTTATATAAATTTGTTTATTTTTAATTGACAATGCATATTTTACATGTCTGGCATATTGCAGTTGAAACACCACAAGGCTATGTGTTGCAATGGTTGTAAATTTCGCATCAAACAGTTGGATGAAACCAGAAAAAATTTTGATAGTGGGATAACTGCAGTATTCTGGGTCACTAATGTTTCCTATAGGAGCGAAAGACATCCTCGAGAATCTAAAAATAGATACTATGGGTTTTTTAATGATATAATTGAGTGTGAATTTATTTCCTTCAAATTAGTTTTGTTCGATGTCAAATGGTATAGGTTACAAATGCATGAACATGATGAGGAAAGAACCATTATTAAACATTCCAACAAATTTCCGATGATTAAAACAATAGATTTTGAAAAAACAAACGGCCACTATGTTTTTCCAAGTCAATGTGAACAAGTATTTTACTCAAAGGTTCCAGGTAAGAGGGATTGGTCATTTGTTGTTAGATATGATCCAAGAGGAGGGCCAGTAATGTATACTGTATATGAGGAAGATGATATTGAAGAATAATATGATGTAGACCTAGAGAAATAAGAATATGGGTCGACATATGAAGAAGACAGAGAATATGAACCAGGCGTAGGAGACAATACATTCATTCTTGATGATGATATCAATGAAGATATGATCAAAAATGAAATTGATGATGATGATGATATCATCAATCCTTTCAACAGTGTTTCTGAACCAGAAGTTGATATAGATATTGAGTTGGATGATCAAGAAGAAGATACAGAAGAAGGATGATAAAAATGTTGCGTTGGTCAATGAGGTACGTAACTGGATATTTTAATTCGTATGAATTATTATCTTTAAATAATTTTTAATTATGTGGGTTAATTACATGTTTTTAAGTTTTAGTTCATTTTTGTTTTGGTAGTTTCTATGCATGATTACTATGTTTCTTTTGTTTGTTTTCTATTTTATATTGGGTATTGGGGAATTGAGAGCGATCTGAGGGGGGGAGGGGCCTATTGGAAGCAATAATATAATTTCTATTATTTGTAAGCTGCCTACACAGGGTCTCTAAATTTTCATTACTTGTCATGAGAATTCTCACTAAACGACACTTGTCACTTGTCGCTTTTTACATATCCTCTTTTCTATTTTCTTTATCATGACTATAAGCATGAAAACTCATGGCTGGAATTGACATTTTGTTTTGATTTGCGATTAAAGGAAGACTACTCGTGTGGTTTATTATAGAATTGTCATATTTTTGCTATGAACATGATTGTTCTCCTTGTTTATAACCCCTTGGTTCTAAACATGCCTTGGTTGCATAAGTGAAAGACCTCCATTCATTAATATTTGATTGATATTGATGGAGTTTTGATTCATGAAACTTTGAATTATTCAATTGTTATTCGATGCACTTACCTTTGTGATTAATCTATGAATGCACGTACTATGGTTTTCAAAGTGATTTGATCCTAATACGTACCCAATGCCAAGCTGGTATACGATGTATAGCATTCCATTACTTTTATGTATGGTCTTGGGCTTCACAATTTTGTTCCCATGCATGGTGATTAATGCCTCTGCCTACCGTTTGAACTGTCATAGCATTGTTTTGTTGAGGCTCGGGGCTATGGCTCTATGGATTTTTATCAAACCCTACCTGTGAGTTATGTGTTGATTCCCTTCTGTTCTCCATGCCTCCAGTTGTAAGGATCGAGCCAAATGGCATCAAAACCTTGCTATCGTATGATAATGCCAGGGACAATTTAGAAAGGAGTGGTTGGCATTTGTTCATTAAAAAATTTAAGGGTTTCAATCTTTGAGTTGCCCAAGAATTTGCCTTGACCTTCAATGGATATAGAGAAAAGATAGGTGATGTGCAGTTAGAAGTAACATAAGAGTTTTTAAGCCAAGCCATGAGTTTACCAGCTGTCAGGAAAAAATGGTTCAAGAATGAAAAAGTTGAAGAGGTCCCCTGGACTTTGATGTTCACCTCATGGAAAATTACTAGTTGTGATCAAGGTATGCTAGTCTCATCCTTAAAACCTAGGTGGCATGATCTACTTGCTATTTTGAAACAATTCATTACATGTGAAGGAAGATTCGGATTAGTTTTCCTGTATCATCTGTGCTTGCTTATGAGTTTCATTGGCTTCCCGTTGAATATGCCCTACTTCCTGCTTAGAAGTCTGTACAAGATGGGAAAACAATTTAAGAAGCAGAGGTCTTATTTGAGTTTATTCCATCATGGTTTAATTAAAATTATCCTTGTGAATCAGTTGCAATTACAAAATGATTGTTGGGATGCATTTATTTCATGAAATGGCTTTGGCAATAGTGAGTTGGGACAGGTTGATAAACCGATCATTGTTGAAACCTTTGTGAACACTAGAGCCTCTTCTCCACCGATCCTGCCCTCTGATATTTATCCTAATAATGAACCCTTGACCTACCCTGATGTCACTCAATAGGACAATCAACTGGGTTCACATCCAAAGGATAGCACTAAAAAAGTTATGAAACCTACAGGGAAGAAGCACAAGGGCAGTGTCGATGTTAATTTTAAGAATAAAAGGGTTGGGCGTTTGATCTCACGAAGTGTTCGAAATAAAATCAAACCCTGTGTAGACACAAACAACATGATTAATGTGAGTGAAGATTCAGACTCAGAAATAAAAAAAATTTGGCTGAAGAAGATCCCGTGTGATACGAGCTCTATCCTGACACACCCTATGACTATGTAAACAACCTACCTCCATGTCTAAAAGATAACCAAGAATTCTCGGGAATTCAAATCTATGATAAACCTACCTTTCGCATGGATGATTCTCCAACCCTTAATGCTGTCAGTGCCAATGCACAGTCTCTACATCCATAGTGTGATGAGTGTCGATCTTGGATAGACAGGTATTATACTGATGTGCCTCTGCTACAGTCTTGACTTAAATATTTAAAAGACCAAGTGGATTTGTTGACAAATGAGAACAATAGACTCCAATCCATAACCCAAGCAAGGGAGAAATGCCTAAAAACTACAGGAACTGTCATTTTCAAGAAGGTAGAGGCAACAACAACAATCGTAAACTCCAAGATTGCTTGATATGTTTTAATTCCATGATTTGAGGTATGATCTTTTTAAATTTTAGCATGATTTTGTCACTCTCAAGTTAGGATATACGATTTGATTGAATAGATTATATTTCTTATAAAGATTAGTTTGTTTTATTTATTGAATAAAATATGATTGTAGTTGCTATTATAACTAGCTATAGAATCATAAGATTCTATAGCCAGTTAGAAAAATTCGAATTGCTAGATTTGACAATTGAAAACATATCTAAAATTTCCCCATTTTCATTTGTTTTCAGGAACCCATGATTTCCAAGGAGATATGAGGCACTGTTGAGATCTCCCAGCCATATCAACTTTGTGTTTTTAGTAAATAGATTAGGTTGTTGGTAATTTTATTCAGTGAAATCAGGGAGGTTGCATCCCCCATATTTTTGAAATAGATTTGATATTATCAACAGGAAATAGTTTTGTTTCCTGGAACCTATATAAGAATGTTATTTTGTATACATTCGATCATCTCAGCCTAGGGAAAGAATATGGATTTTTCATTTATAGACTTGAATGAAATATAATACTCGTCACAACTTTAGCTTTTCTGTATTGTGGCTTTACTCAAGTCATGTTTAATTCAATTTGTAAATAGATTATGATTTCTTTCGCTGTCATGGTTTACTACAAGTTGGTATGATAAAAGTTTATATATTATCCATGTTTCATGTTCCAGATTTAACACACAGTAATCATTTATTCAAAATTGAATTAAGAGATTTATCTTTATCTTTGATTGAGCGTTTATACACAAGTTCTCACAGCAATATTTATCTTAATGTGGTTTCTTGTAAAATTATGAGATTGTTGTGATCGTATCTTTTATGTGTTTTGTCATTCGAATTCCATCATTACTGCTTCACATTTATTAGAAGCAATTTCAAGATCTGCTGCAGGTTTACCTCATCAGATAAGGTGACTGGATGCTACACATCGAATAGATATTAGATGTGATAACAGGTCAGCTTGTTATTTAATTTCATTAGTATAATAGATATAGAAGTTCCTTGTAGTTAAAACACTTTTTACCATCTATTATTTCTTTTGTTTAATTAGACAGTTTGATATTCGATTTATTTTATATAAAGATTATAAGAAAACAAATCAAAAAGATTAGATAATAGCTTTACTGTTGTTTAAAAAATCAAACTACATTCGATTTTCATGGATTTAGATTAAAATTCGTATTTTGTACATATTATATATATTGGAAATAGAATTATTTATATAAATTGTGCATATTATAAGTAGAATTATTTTATAAATATTAATTAGTTAAGTTGTAGATATATATTAGATGTATATATATTTTTCAGCGAGTGTTATTTATTAAGTTATTGTATTTTCTTTAGTTATATTTTTCTCTTTCTTTAGGACTTAGATCGGCCAACAGAACTACTAAACCTGTCAGAGTGGATTAATCCAAACAGCTTGGGTTAATTAGACAACCCTGGACTGGATTCACTCCTCCAGTTGACGAGCGGTCAATTATGCCCGTCAACAAATGGCGCTAGAAGGAGGGCCTGAAAACTATTAATGGCACGAGGAGGTCATAAGACTCCTCCCCCACCTACCCACTCACCTATAGTAACTAGAAGTCGTTTAGACAACAACATTATCCCTCAAACAACAACCACATCAAACGATGATCTATGGATCACAGTTGAACCAGTAACTCCAAATCCTTTGGGTGGTGATATACAAGAGATGGTTCGTCAATCTCTCATAAGAACACACAGTGCCTTAGCTAGTATAAGACAACCAAACCGACCTTTGAATCAACCATTAGACTTCTCTGATATCAAAGAACAACTTGGAGGTACTGACCTTACCTTAAATCCTCCAGATCCAATCCTCACTCCTATAGCAGGAGGATCTGGTATCCCACCATTACCACCTCCTTCATCTCCTTCTTCTTATGGAGAAGAATCCTCTGACAAAGGAAGTTCCTCATCCCATCCTTCGACACCACCCACACCTATGTCCAATCCAAAAAATCCTGCTAGACCCTGGCTCGACCAAGATGTAGTGGCCATACCTAGGCCTCAACATCCTTTGCTCAAACACCCAGAGAAATGGCTCTCTAAATTTGACCCAAACTCCAAACAGATAGTCAAATATCACATCAAAAAGTTTATGTTAGCCATTAGAATCTGTAGTGTTGATCACAAAGACGTAGTTTGTATATTTTTTCAATACACCTTTGAAGGCAATGCCTCTACCTGGTACTTTTCCCAACAACCCCACACCATCATGTCATGGGAGAAATTTGAATCCTGTTTCCTTGAGAAGTTTGGAGATGACAAGTCTCCTAAAGTTCTTGTCATGGAGCTTTCTAGTATAAAAATGAACCCCAAAGAAAATATCAAAGACTTTAATCAAAGGTTCTTGACACTAAAGAACCGGATCCCTATGGATTCGATGCCTGCAAGAATCTTATTGTCGCATACTACACGAAAGCATTACATCAAAACATAGCCATTTGGGTAAAGAGATCCAAGAAAGGCTCGTTGTTAGAAGCCTTCGAAGAGGCTAGTTAGATCAATAATGACATTCTCAGTTTAAAAGACACTACTAGCAACAAGATAGAGACTAGTTCATCTTCCAAAAAGAAAATCAAAATCCTTCCTAGACCTTCCCAAAACAAAGCTCAACCTGAGAGTTTGGATTTAGAAACCTTATAGAAAGTCATTCAGAAATTGTCCAATCAAGTTATAGATTGAAAAGGTCAGCTGAAGAAGATTCTTCGAGCAAAGGGCCCTACAAACCCCCTTTTAGGAAGCCTTTTCCCACCAATCGACCTAATTCAAATATTGAAGGCCTGAATCTAGAAAGCCTACAATTTGTTATTCAAACGATCCTAGAAGAACACGATAACTTGATTCCTCCCGAGATTCCTGAAGAGGTAGCCGAACAAGAGATAGTAGAAGAAGATGAATCCTCTCCGAACATTTTCGAACATTTTCCGGATAGCATTTTTCAAGCTAATTTCGAAACAATGCATCCTTACAATACTAGGAGCAAGACAACAAATAATCCTTCTTCTGAAATTACAACAACTTTGCCTCAAAAACAATCTAAATCAACTGAGACTAAATAGAATTCAGTAAACCCAAGTTTATATTATGATTTAATTGAAGATCTAAAAAATCTTAGGGCTAATATTTTTGTTTACGAATTATTAAAATTCCCTTTTCTTCTGCAAAAAATGTTGCAGAATATTGTAGAGAACAACAAAAATAGCAATCCAAACAGCAACAAAGGTGTTCAAAACAACCCCAAAAATCCTTAGAAGGCCTCCGCCAAAACTACATTCGAGCCTCATGATAAAAGAGACCTTCCTTTAAATAATGTAACAAATGTAGATAAACCAGTTTCAGAGGCTGCGATTAAAAAACAACAAACTTCTACTGTTACTACTCGCAGAAATGTTCCTCCATTTTTGTCGACTTTTAAAATTTTCAATAGGAATGTACATAACTATATGGTAGATTCAGGTGCATCATCTAACATAATGACTTGGTCTGTTTGTCAAAATATTAATGCCGAAGTTCAACCATCCATATTGAAAATTATCCAGCTAGATCAAACTAGTGTTAAAGTGATAGGCGAATTAAAGAATGTGCTTATAATATTGTCGTCTAATCCTAAAGTTCATCAAGTAATTAATATCATTGTTGTAGATATTCCAGAAGTTTATGGTTTGTTTTTAAGTAGAGACTAGTCAAAACAATTACATGGCTATTTTGCAACGGATTGGTCTCACTTGTGGCTCCCTAAGAATGGAAAGCCCAACAGAATCAAGGTAAATTGTGAACGTTATCTGAAGTTCACGGTGACTGATTTAAATGATCCCAATGAACCATTCACTCCTTCTACCAATTCGTCAGAAATACAAGGTATGGATACTTTTTTCAACAATTTCGTGGCCGAAACTTCCACCGTCACTTACCCAGAAAAACAATATGAAGTTATGACATGCACGCAGTCAACGACCTTCTCTCAGTGGTCACATGCACCTAACAAAAATCAAATATGGTCTCTTTACTTTGATGGGTAAAAATCTAAGGAAGGAGCTGGTGTACGGTGCGTGCTCATTGATCCAGCAGGTAATAAGACTCTGATTGCTTGCCGGTTAGAATTTGAATGTACAAACAATACAGCCGAATATGAGGCACTCCTGCAAGGCCTCAGAAAAGAATTAGATTTGAACATTCAAAATTTGACTGTCTTTGGTGATTCAAAAATCGTGGTTAGACAGGTAAAAAATTCTATCCACTATTTATCTCCACACCTTAAAAGCTATCAAACTGAGGTATGGAATTTGATGAAAAAGTTTTCTGCATTTAACATAAATTCGATTCTTAGATTGAATAATTCAGAAGTTGATTTGTTAGCTAACGTCGCTTCAAAACTTTTTCTTGTAGAAGGCTTATCTCTGAATGCATTTTCCATCGAACTGTTATTCAGACCGTTCGTCCCAGACAACATAACGAATTGGAGAGACTTTGATGATGATCAATAGATTATAATTTTTCTTCATATGGAAGAAACTTTCCAGGGCTCGGTGATCGACGAAGGTACCCATGATGAAAATCTTTGTGACTTTACGGTAATACCAGATCCAAGATCCCCAGAATCTTCATCAGACATGGTAAACTCTATCCCAAAATCTATAGTTAGATTAGAAAAATTGTATGATCTTCATGACAAGTTCAGAAAATCAATGATCTATAAAATGAATAGTTCCTCTTTGACGCATGAAAAAGTAAATTTGGGAACTAAAGTCAATCCACAGTGCATTAATTTAGGGTTGGGGTGTTCTGAGCAAGAAAAAGTAGCATTTATTAAGTTGTTTAAGGAATTCATAGATGTTTTTGCTTGGACGTACAACGACCTAAAAACCTTTGATCCTAACATCATACAACATGTTATTCCCATGAAACCCCAAACCCAACCTTTTCAACAAAAGTTAAGGAAAATGCACCCAAAACTCGAACCAACGGTCAAGAAGGAATTAAAAAAACTCCTGAATGCTAAGATAATTTTCCCAGTTAGGCACACACAATGGGTCTCTAGTCTTGTCCCTATCAGAAAGAAGAGTGGTGAAATCCAACTATGTGTCGATTTCTAAAATCTCAACCGAGTGTCTGATAAAGACAACTACCCTGTCCCTCCCATGGAACAGATCCTTCAATAGGTATCTGGTTTTGAAAGATTATTCTTGTTGGATGGTTTTTTAGGGTACAACAAAGTCCTTATGTCTCCCTCAGACCAACTCAAAACTACTTTCTATACTCCATGGGGCACCTACACTTATAGAAAAATTCCCTTTGGACTCATAAACGTCGGTGCCACTTTTTAGAGAGGGATGGACATTGCTTTCCACAGCTTAGTCAATCAATCTGTAGTAGTTTACCTAGATGATGTCACTATCTTCTCGAAAAATAAACAAGATCATCTAGCCCATTTAAGATCTGTTCTACAACAATGTCGTAAGTACGACATTTCTTTTAATCCTAAAAAGTCTATCTTCGCAATAGAACAAGGTAAGCTCCTCAAATTCATTGTATCAAGTGAAGGGATGATTATTGACCCGGAAAGAACTCAAGTCATTTTGAAACTACCCCCTCCCTCGTAAAAAACTTCCATGCAATCTTTCTTAGGTCAGATAAACTTTGTTAGGAGATTCGTCCCCAACTTTTTAGAAACGATGAGACCATTACAAAACCTAATAAAAAAGGATGTATAGTACCATTGCGGACCTTTAGAAATCCAGGCTTTTGATTCAATAAAAAAGGCCATAATAGACACTCCTTCTCTAATAAGCCTTGACTTTTCGCAAAACTTCACCCTCTACATGTTTGCCTCCGACTGATCCTACGTTGTTGTCCTAACTCAAAAGAGCACTGAAAACAACAAGGTCCCAATCACCTTTATGAGTTCAGACGTCAAGGGGGCAGAACTTAATTACCTAGCAGTAGATCAGGAAACCTATGTTGTTTTTAAAGTAGTAAAACAATTTTGATCTTATCTATTGAAATCTAGGACGAAAATCATTGTCCCTTACCCGGCTCTCAGAAATTTATTAGTACAAAAAGAACTAGGCGAAAAAGGGCGAACTGGGTCACATCCTTACAAGAATACGACATAGAAATCACCCTAGAACAAATTGTAAGAGGCCAAGGTTTATGAAAATTGGTCGTTGATTCAGCTATAGGATAGCAAGAGCAAAATGATACATTAAATCCAGGACAACACTATCAAAATCAAATCTGCTATGCACAAAAACCTGTTAGTCCCTCGTATAATGACATAAAAAAATTTCTTATACATGGATCAGCTCCCCATCACCTTGATCCCACCAAAAGGAGAGCATTAATATTAAAATATGCTTCTTTTCAGTTGATTAATGGTATTTTGTTTCGTCAAAATTTTGATGGAGTACTAATGCGCTGTCTTGAGAAAGATGAAGCAGAAAAAGTCTTATTGGAATTGGATGCAGGAGAAGCTGGTGCACATTTTGGTGGAGACACCACTACCCATAAAGTATTAAGAGAAGGTTCTTACTAGCCTACCCTTTTTAAAGATGCTCATGCTTTATGTTGCAAGTGTGTGATTTGTCAAAAATCATCCGAATGGATACAGAAACCAACTTTCCCTTTGCAACCAGTTTCAGTAGACTCCCCTTTTTAGCAGTGGGGTTTGTATATTATAGGCCCAATCAATCCACCATCCTCGCAGTAGCATAAATATATCATAACAACCATAGATTACCTCACCAGGTGGTCCAAGGTTGCCCCATTAAAAGTTGTAACTACCAGCTAGGTAATATCCTTCTTGAATTCAAATATTATTACTCGTTTTGGTATCCTTGAATGCCTGGTATTTGATAATGCTTCTTATTTTTCATCTCTTGATATGAGTGATTTCGCTCTAGAAAAAGGAATTAAATTAAAGTACTCTGCCAGCTATTACCCCCAAGGCAACGGTTTGGCAGAATCAACTAATAAAAATATGATCAAAATTCTCAAGAGAAGGGTCTCTGAAAACCATAAAAATTGGCATAACGCATTATTAAACGTAATCTGGACTGATAGAGTAACTCCTAAAACTGTTGTGGGTAGCTCACCTTTCCTTCTCATTTACGGCAGGGAGGCTATTCTTCCACCACATGTCCTTCTTCCATCTCTGTAGTTATCGCAGAAAGTACAGGAAGAAGACTATCCCCCTTTAGAGAGTCGAATTAATGCTTTGTTAAAATTAGAAGAAGTGAGGGCTCAAGAAAAACGGAAATTGGATCAACATCAACTCATTGTTAAAATCTGGTTTGATTCCAATTCTGCCTCTGACATAAATTTTGAGGTAGGTGACCTTGTCCTAAAATGGGACAAACCTCATGAGGGAAAAGGAGGGCATACTAAGTTTCATAACTTGTGGTTGGGACCATTTTTAATTGCTGAGAAATTGGGTCCCAGTTCCTTTCGATTACAAAATTTAGAGGGGTAGCTGGACACCTTTCCGGTGAATGGCCAAGCTCTAAAAAGGTACTTTGCCTGATCACGCTCCCATGCACACTGTGTAAATATTTTCTGTTTTGTTTGTTGTTTGTTTTTCTTTGCTGGTTTGTTTTGATTTTTCATTTATGCTTATCAGTATTTCTTTTTGAAACACACATGCCTGCATCATGGACTAGCTCAGAGGAAGAGAACAGAAAAATTTCCCCTCCAAAATGACTGTTGAAAGTTATTTAAACATCAATTGTGGTATTTCTCTGAGTTTGCAGCCATGTTGAAGATAATTTGTTGTTTGAAAAATGTTTCTTGATTTCAATCTGTAACTAAAGGTATTCAAAATCATCCATAAAAATTCTTTTTACGCTATCCCTGTTCCTTAAGAGAACAACTCAAAGATGTATCCCTGCTCTTAAAAGTCAGTTTTAATAACAAACTATTTCTAAATCTTGATGAAGGACAGCTAAGAATTTTTTTCAAGGTCTCTGACATACTAAGATGTGTTAAAAAACTAGAATTTTCAGCGTCACCCCACTATATTAAATATCTTTAGAAAGCTAAATAAATTTTCAGAGAGCTATGGGAAGTGCTTGTAAACCTACTAGGATATTGAACAGGTCTGCTAGCAGCAGTTAAATGCATGCATGATGCCAAGATAACTTTGTCGGGGTATTGAACAGGCCCGCTGGTAGTGAAGCAATGTCAGGTAAAAGAAAATTCTCAGATATGGATTCTTTCTGACCTTAAATGTCCTTCGTTATGATCTGGAACTTCTTGATAGGATACAGATATTGGAGTGGGTTAGTTGACATCCTTGTCAAGGCTATGGACGCCTGCTAGCAGTAGCGGCCCTGTCAACAGTATTGAAGATTTTAACTTTAATATCGTGACTCTCTTCTATTAAGATTGTTGTTAGTTTTCGTCTCTTTAAAAATAACAATTGTTTGAAACTAGAATGCATTATAATTATTTACGATGCTCAGACAACTTTTTGATTGTTTTCGATTCGAATTTTTTTCTGATTATCCTAATCTGAACTCATCATTTGGCAAAGATAACTACTTCTCCCAGTGTGTTTCCATTGTTGGCAGCAATAATATAATTTCTATTGTTTGTAAGCTACCTACACAAGGTCTCTAAATTTTCCTTACTTGTCATGAGCATTCTCACTAAATGACACTTGTCACTTGTTGCTTTTTACATATCCTCTTTTCGATTTTTGTTTTCATGACTGTAAGCATGAAAACTCGTGGTTGGAATTGACATTTTGTTCTCATTTACGATTAAAGGAAGACTGCTCATGTGGTTTATTATAGAATTGTCATATTTTTTCTATGAACATAATTGTTCTCCTTGTTTATAACCCCTTGGTTCTAAACATGACTTGGTTGCATAAGTGAAAGACCTTCATTCATTAATGCACTTACCTTTGTGATTAATCTATGAATGTGCATACTATGGTTTTCAAAGTGATTTTATCCTAATACGTACCTAATGCCAAGGTGGAATACGAAGTACAACATGCCATTACTCTTCTGTATGGTCTCAGGCTTCACGATTTTGTTCCCATGCATGGTGATTAACACCTCTTCCTACCGTTTGAACTGTCATAGCATTGTTTTGTTGAGGCTCGGGGCTATGGCTCTGTGGCTTTTTATCAAACCCTACCTGTGAGTTCTGTGTTGATTCCATTCTGTTCACCATGGCTCTAGTGGTAAGGATCAAGCTGAATGGCATCCAAGCCTTGCTATCATATGATAACACCAGGGATGATTTAGAAAGGAACGGTTGGCATTTGTTCATTGAAAAATTTAAGGGTTTCAATCTTCGAGTTGCTCAAGAATGTGCCTCGACCTTCGATGGCTATAGAGAAAAGATAGGTGACATGTAGTTAGAAGTAACAGAAGAGTTTTTAAGCTAAGCCACGGGTTTATCAGCTGTCGGGAAAAAATGGTTCAAGAATGCAAAAGTTGAAGAGGTCCCCTGGACTTTGATGTTCACCTCATGGAAAATTACTAGTTGCAATCGAGGTATGCCGGTCTCATCCTTAAAACCTATGTGGCATGATCTACTTTCTATTGTGAAACAATTCATTACATGTGAAGGAATATTCAAATTAGTTTTCTTGTATCATCTGCGCTTGCTTATGAGTTTCATTCGCTTCCCGTTGAATATGCCCTACTTCCTGCATAGAAGTCTGTACAATATGGGAAAATGGTTTAAGAAGCAGAGGTATGATTCGAGTTTATTCCATCATGGTTTAATTAAAATTATCCTTTTGCATCAGTTGCAATTACAAAATGATTGTTGGGTTGCATTTATTTCACAAAATGGCTTTGGCAACAGTGAGTTGGGACAGGTTGATAAACCGGTCATTGTTGAAACCCTTGTGAACACTACAACCTCTTCTCCACCACTCTTTCCCTGTGATCTTTCCCCTAATAACGATCCCTCGACCTACCCTGATGTCACTCGACAGGACAATCAACCGGGTTCACATCCAAAGGATAGCACTAAAAAAGTTATGAAACCTACAGGGAAGAATCACAAGGGCAGTGTCGATGTTAATTTTAAGAATAAAAGGGCTGGTCATTTGATCTCACGAAGTGTTCAAAATAAAATCAAACCCTGTGAAGACACAAACAACATGATTAATGTGAGTGAAGATTCAGACTCGGAAATCAAAAGATTTTTGGCTGAAGAAGATCCTGTGTCATACGGGCTCTATCCTGACACACCCTATGACTATGTAAACAACCTACCTCCATGTCTAAAGGATAACCCATAATTCTCGGGCATTTAACTCTGTGATAATCCTACCTTTCGCATGGATGATTCTCCAACCCTTAATGTTGTCAGTGCCAATGCACAGTCTCTATAGCCACAGTGTGATGAGTGTCCATCTTGGATAGACAGGTATTATACTGATGTGCCTCTGCTTGAACGTTTATACACAATTTCTCACAACAAGATTTATCTTAATGTGGCTGCTTGTAAAATTATGAGATTGTTGTGAGCATATCTTTTATGTGTTTTGTCATTCGAATTCCATCATTACTGCTTCACATTTATTAGAAGCAATTTTAGGATCTGTTGTAGGTTTACCTCATCAGATAAGGTGACTGGATGCTACACATTGAACATATATTGGATGTGATAACAGGTCATCTTGTTATTTAATTTCATTAATATAATAGATATAGAAGTTCCTTGTGGTTAAAACACTTTTTACCATCTATTATTTCTTTTGTTTAATTAGACAGTTTCATATTAAATTTCTTTTATATAAACATTATAAGAAAACAAATCAAAAAGATTAGATAATATCTTTATTGTTGTTTAAAAAATCAAACTACATTCGATTTTTATGGATTTAGATTAAAATTTGTTTTTTGTACATATTATATATATTAGAAATAGAATTATTTATATATATTGTGCATATGATAAGTAGAATTATTTTATAAATATTAATTAGTTAAGTTGTAGATATATATTAGATGTATATATATTTTTCAGTGAGTGTTATTTATTAAGTTATTGTATTTTCTTTAGTTATATTTTTCACTTTCTTTAGGACTTAGATCGGCCAACGGAGCCGCTAAACCCATCAGAGTGAATTAATCCAAACGGCTTGGGTTAATTAGACAACCCCGGACCAGATTCACTCCTCTAGTTGATGAGCAGTCAATTACGCCCGTCAATAGGGCCATATGAGCTTCCACCTTCAAGTGGTTGGGCTTGTTTAGTAGAGAATAAATTATTATCAAAACCAAGAGAGGTTCATTCATTCATCTGTATACTCAAATATCACTCAAAAAATCACTCTATATATCGTCTCATCTCATCCTCATTTTGTTTTAATTTTCTGACTGGTCAAATTTTAAAGGAAACAACTATTAAAAGACATTGTACTAGGGCTAGAGTACATGATGGGCAACAATAACCTGTGAATGGGGCCAATGTTGAAATTAAAAAAAAAAAATCTATATGACATCATACATCCTTGAGTTTTGAAACCCTCCCATACTATCAAGGCATGTGTCTAGTCTAACCATGTCAAATTTTGATGCATACATGCACACATTGAAGAAATTTCAACATTGGCCCCATTCACTAGTGCTCACTATGTAGGTTCAGTGCATGACATTTGTGGTGGTTGAATTGGAAGTTCCATGAAATTTCAAGAGAGTCCCAACAAAGATTCTACAGATGGAAAGAATGACAATTGAAGGTTTTGTGACATCAAATCGACTTGGTAATTCAATAATCAAACCCTCCTTAATTATTTTGTGGGGACATTAAACCTCCTTAAGTATGGAAAGCCTCCCATACCTTCAAGGAAACTATCTAGTATAACCATGTCAAATTTCGATGCATACAGGCATAGATTGAAAACATTTCAATGTTGTACCCATTTACTATGCACTGTGCAAGGTCGGTGGAAGAAATTTGTGATGGGTGTATTTGAAGTTCCATGTCAAATTTCAAGATAGTTCTGACAATGATTCTACAGAAGGGAATGACGAATGATGAGAATGAGAGGTGTATCATGATGAACATTGATGCAAATGTGGACGATCTCAAATATTATGTGGGGACATCATACATCCTTGAGTCTTCAAAACCCTCCCATACCGTCAAGGCATGTGTCTAGTCTAACCATGTCAAATTTCGATGTATATAGGAACATATTGAAGAAATTTCAACGTTGGCCCCATTCAATAGTGCTCACTATACGGGGTCGGTGCATGACATTTGTGGTGGTTTAATTGGAAGTTCCATGAAATTTCAAGAGAGTTCCAACAAATATTCTACAGATGGAAACAACAAAATTTGAAAAAATGAGACGCCCATTATGAACATTGTTGCAAACATGGATGATCTAAAATATTATGTGGTCGAGACATCAGACATCCTTGAGTCTTGAAAACCTCACATATCATCAAGGAATGTGTCTATTCTAACCATGTCGAATTTCGATGCATACATGCACAGTTTGAATAAATTTCAACATTGGCCCCATTCATTACTCACTATGCGAGGTCGATGGAAGATGACATTTGTGGTGGGTGAATTGAATCTTCTGTGACATCAACTCAACTTGGTAATTCAATAATAAAAACCTCCTTAAGTATTGTGCGGGGACATCAAACATCCTTAATTATCCAAACCCTCCCATACTTTCAACGAAACTATCTATCCCAACCATGTCAAATTTCGATGCATACAGGCATAGATTGAAAACATTTCAATGTTGGCCCCATTCACTTCTCACTATGTGGGGTCGATGGAAGAAATTTTTGATGGGTGTATTTGAAGTTCCATGTCAAATTTCAAGATAGTTCTGACAATGATTCTATAGAAGGGAATGACGAATGATGACAATGAGAGGTGCAACATGATGAACATTGATGCAAATGTGGAAGATCTCAAAGATTGTTATAATCACTTGTCATTATTGAATAATGGTACAAAATGTGTCATACTCATGATGGTACAAAATCATGAAATCATTCCAATGGAATGAATTTGAATTATTGGACTCTAAAAACTCTTGACTTCACAACTATGCACATTCAATAGATAGATTTGGAAAGCAAGGCTTAAATATTGGTTATCCGACCATTAGAAAAAGAGATATTATGCATATATGTTAAAAACCTATATGTATTCCAAGATATAATGGATACACTTCCAGACCAAATATGGGCATTTTTCTTAATTTGAGGCTTAAAAAAATGGTCCATGTGACATTGCTAAAAAATTCTCTAATTGTCCATGCTACAAGATAATGTAGTCCCTGAAGTCATAATATCAACCCACATAATCTTTCTAGTGTCCTTCAGCCTCCAATAGATATTCCAACTAACTTTGGAATCAAATTTTATTTAGGAGAAGGCCAAAATAAAGAGTTTTGCAAGAGGTTATTTAGGGGTTTCTGAGCACGAGCAAAGAGAAGCTTTGGAGAAGTATTTTTTCTACAAAACAAGAAGTAACATCCTTGCAATATATTCATATTGAGAGAGGTGAAATCCTATTGATTTCAATATGGTATATTCCTTTGGATATTTTCTAGCAGCCATTGCCACATTTGAATAAAAGGTATTAAATCTACTTATAATTTTCAAGAACTTAAAGTTTGTCTTATCTATAGATTCTCCCAATTATAATTTACAAACATTTAGTTTTTCTATGTGTAAATTTTTAAACCCATACAAACCACAATCACACTTCAAAACCTATTATCCTTGAGCATTCCAACAACACCAAGCACCTCATATGTTTTGACCAAACTAAACTATTAGCTGAAACTGATCACTATTTGATAGGATCATTAGAGAAGCTATTGAAATTGAGAAGTTGTTTTATTTTTACATTTTTACTCCCTATTTAACCTTCCTCGCCCTCTTTCCTTCATTCAAATATATTCATTTGTATCCTCTTTTTTTTGTTCTCCTATTTATTCCTCTATGGTTTGTTGGTTTCTTTCCTCACTTGATGCCATATCCTTGTTTCTTTTCTTCCCCTTCTCCTTTTTCCTTTACTTATATTTGTGGAAAAAATTATACATTTTTTGATAGTTAACTTTATTTATTTTTACTTTAATTATGCTGCATTGATCCCTTTGAATTAAAATTATTATTAACCATTTCTAACCTTAATTTTAGTATCATTATTATTGTCTTACTATTATTTTTAGCTCTTAAGATTGTACCTAGCAAGTGTAGAGGTATGAAACATGTATAAGTCCAATGCCTTGCTAGCACATAATCAAAATCAATCGAAATGAAAACATTGTTAATTATTCCTATTGCATTTTAAAACTAATGGCCAAATACAAACTTGATTAGCATTCCTTCAAAAAAAATCCATTCATTGTTTTCATAAACTTCATAAAATTTAATCTTGATAAACAAGGTATGTTGAGTGATTTCTTGAGCATGGTCCATTCTCTAACTTAAATATTGTCATGAATACATCTTTTGATACATTTGTAATTATGTATCTTCAACTATTATAAGAATGATTAGATTAAAATAGAAAATCTTTAGTGATAATTTAATAAGATGTCATGGAAAAAAAAGATGTCACCTACTAAAATTGAAAGGACCTCTATTATCCTAGGAACAATTTAAAGAAAAATTGTTAATAAATTATAAAATGGTCTTTGTCAATAATCCCCATGACCACACTTTTTGTAAAACTCCTACTTGGTGTAAAAAACCTCCTAATCGCGCTCGTATTTGAGGCACAAACCAAATATCCTCTCTGAATGGCTTGTGTTGTGATTTAAGGACTCATTAATGGATCATGAGCCTTAAAAGATTCATTTAGGTACTAATACCCTTTATTTTATCCGATGACCATGGTTAAGGTTTTGAGACCCATCCCTTATGCCTAAAAATTTCTAAGGATGATAATATATCATTGATAGGATAAAGATTCTATCTAGAGGGTTTATGTGATGGTTTTAGGTGTCATTAATGAATTATGATCCTATAATATTGGCATAGGTACTATGGCCCTTATTTTCCTATTTCAACGATGATCAAGGCCATGAGGCCCATTCCATGTACACAAAACATCTCAATAATGTCCATATCCTAGAATGAGGCCAAAGATTTTGGTTTGTGTGGTGGTTTAAGGCCTAGTTCAAGGATCAATGCCCTATAAACTTCATTTTGGGCCGATAGCCCAAGACTTATCCCTTATGTGAAAAGACCCATCCATGAAGACCCCTCAACCTCATATGTATGTGATATGGATTATAGGAGACAAATCTCCTCTAGTTACTCCTAGATGTTAGGGGGTAACAAGATAGAAACACTAATGTTGGAAAATACAAAGAGAAGTATGGAAAGAAATCACTTGTAATTCATTGTTGTAGGTGTTTGATATCAAATATGGAAGGCATTTCCTTAAGCGATTCAAGGTAGGGGAAGAAATAGAAGGATATAAGAGTTAGGTTTTCTAGAAAGGTTTAGAAGAGGTCCACCCTTTAGGAAAATGTGGATGAGATGAAGGGAGATGGGTCATTAAGGTGAATCACTCATCACAATGACAGTGCCCTATAGAATTCTAGGTCTCTAAGTTTTGAGACATTGTGTTGAGGAAACCTATGAGGTACGAATGGGTCTAAGGGGAATCTATAGGTACATCACCCAATGCTTGTGTTAGAGGGAGTGACTTGATGGTTTTTTATGTTGACCTAGGTTCAAGAGGAGGAGTAATTTTCGTAGGTTGAGGAAGGATATATTGTCTTAAAGAAGTGTTGAGTTGATATGAATCATCTGTTGGACAACTGAGAGGGGGGGGTGTGAATCAGTTGTAACCTTTATTAAACAATCATACTTATTTCTATAGCACCAACTAGAAGGAAGCACCAACTCCCTAGTTTCTCTAAAACCCACCAGAAGGAAGCACCAACTCCCTAAGTGTTCCAGCACCAATTGGATGGAAGCACCAACTTCTAGTCACACATGCACCAACCTGTATAACAGAGAACAACAATTCTCCCTTGCACCACCTTGCCACCCTGGTTTCTCTGGCTGCAACTAGATGGAAGCTACAACTCCCTTTGTTCAAGGACCCACTTGAACCTCTAAGGACAACAGTCATCCCTAGCACCTCCCTACCACCCTGAAATCTGAATCTTTTCTAGTAAGACTTAGTACAGTGATATAAAGTTCTTTAATGGCTTACCGGTCTCATCACTGTTCTACTACACTGCGCTACTCTATTTTCATTAGTGTCTTCTGCACACTCCTTGCGCTTTCTTTTCTTTTTCCTTTTATGCTCTCTGTGCCATGTCCCTTCAGTGCACCATTCCCCTTCTGTGCATTTATGTTGCTTCACTATACCTCCTTCTTCACACCTCAACACACTCAACAAAAACCCCCATTTCTTCTTTGTTCAACATTCTTATAATCTTTGGGCACCTTCTACATGTAATCTACTTCTTTCTCTTGCATCCTCAATGGCACCAATCTCCTCCACATCGGGGTGTTTCCTCCACTTCACTCTTCCACAACTATCCCATATCCTGTGTGCCACATTCTCTCTCTCTTTGTTCTGCATCTCCTACTCATTCTGAGTGCTCTGCCTGATCATCATGGTAACTCTTCAACTTCTTTTTCGGTTTACCCCACGCATCCATCATCACTGGGTGTTATCTCAAGGTTCCTTATCTTCTCTGGTAGTTGAGACTCTTTGTATTCTCTATCATAGATGAGCTCATCCTCTAGAAAAAATCATCATTTGTTTCTAGCAGTTACACTATGAAGTGAAATAGTAGCCCTTCGATCTTTTTCAAATTCATTTGCACCATTGAATTGACTTCATTGAATCTTGCATTCATTTCACCATTTCTCACTTCGGAATTTTGGGATCCCCATGGTGAATATTTCATTACTCTACATTTCCTAATCCCCGAAACTCCGAAATGGAGCTTGGCGCTTCGATTTATCTTCTATAGTTCTTCGACGATGTGACCACCGAAATATGACCCCTCTCTAATCACACAAGTGCTTTGATATCCAAATCAACAGTCCTCGATCCATGGTGATCGGAATACTATCCTTTGCCCCAAGACTTCAGCCTTCAGGAATTTGGGGGAGTGATGGAGTTAAAACTCCCAAAGAAAAAAATCTTGGAGTGAGGTCAGTCTTGCGTCACTCGATGACGTGTCATGATCGGAGTGGCTATCACATGTCACTCAGAATTGTGATATTTAGTGGCCTAAAATGGATAATCAACTCGACACTTATCATTGTCTGATCATTCCATGTGTCATAGTCTTCTACCTGTCCTTTATGACATGGTATGCCACATTATCCTCCTGGATCTATCAGTCTAGATCACTTCCCGATTTCGCATATCGCAATTTCGACATTCTTGATGTGAATGTTCTCGACACTTCCAAGTCTTGGTCTTCGAAACTCCGAAATGAAGTCAGATCATCTTTTCATATTTTCGCACTTCACAACTTCAGGACTCCTATGATGAGGAGTCTCGACACTTGACTCCTCCATCTCCCTGTATCTGAAACTCTGTTATCCAAAACTGTCTCCTGCTTTCAGGATTTCGGTGTTTCGCATTTAACAATTCTGGGACTCTTGTGGTGAAGTGTTTTGACACTCGAACTCCCGGTATCTAGAACTGTCTCCTACTTTTGGGATTTCGATGTTTTTCATTTCGCGATATCGAGACTCAAGTGCTGAAGTGTTTTGACACTTCAACTCTCGTTATCCAGAACTATCTGTTGCTTTCAGGATTTTGGTGTTTTGCATTTCATCGTTTTGTAATTTCGGCACTCCTATGGTGAAGTGTTTCGACACTTCAACTCTCGGTATTCGAGACTCCGAAATGGAGTTATTTCCCAGTCTGTAAAACTCTTGTTGATTTGCCTCTTTCGGGATTTTAGGATTCTGGATTTCACAACTCTGGGACTCCTATGTTGAGGAGTCTCAACTCTTGACTTCTCAATATCCCGGTATCCGAAACTTTGAAATGGAGTCGGATCAATGTATTCTGGAATTTCTCATTTCACCATTTTGGAATTCTTGTCTTGAGTTTCTTCCTTGACTCCTCCAATGCCTGATATCCGAAACTACGAAATGGAGTTTACGCTTCTGATCTTTCCATGCAGTTATCCTTGCGCTGCTGATCTTCCTTTCTTACCTGCTTGCCATCAAATAAACAAGCACACTCTTGCACTCTTCGTGCACCTCTCCACTATCTCTTCTGAGCTTATGTTCTCCCTATTTTTCCATCACTTCATACTCTGATATTTCCATCAATGACAAGAACATCTGTCTAAAAACATGCCAACAATCTCCCCCTTTGGCATTGATGGAACCCCTGACTGACTGTGCTAATCTGTTTGGACCTCCAACTATAGCATCTGGTCCGGACCACTCCTTTTCTCCCCCTTTGACATCAATGTCAAAGAAAACATGCACCCCCTAAGTTTTTTTTGTATTTTTAGGAGGTATCAGATATTTAATCAATACAAAGCTCCCCCTAATAGGATGGACTCTCTTAGGTGTGAGATGGGATGAAACCCATCTTCTATCGGAGATATTCAAATGGTGTCTTGGATAGGGTTTTAGTAAATATGTCTGCAATTTGTTCTGTGGTTGGAATGTAATGGACCTAAAAAACCTTATTGGTGACCTTCTCTCTCAGAAAATGGTATTTTATGGGAATATGCTTGGTCTTAGAGTGGGATACATGATTATTGGACACACTAATGGCACTAGTGTTATCACAATGGATTGGGATCGGTGCAATGTATTTTACCTCCAAGTCTACAAGTGTCTGAATCATCCATAATATCTGAGTGCAACGGGTAGCAACAACAATGTACTCTGCCTCTGTAGTTGATAAAGAAATGGAACCTTGCTTTTTACTAAGCCATGCTACTAATGAGTCACCCAACAAGAATGCTCCTCCACTAGTGCTTTTTCTCTCATCAACACAGTTTTCCCAATCTGCATCTGAATAGGCAGTTAACTGAAAATTCTGATCTCTGAGATACCATAGACCATAAGTCATTATTTCTTTCAAATACCTGAATATCCTTTTGATAGCTAGAAAATAACTCTTTTTAGGTGCAGATTGATATCTTCCTACCATTCCAACAACATGCATTATGTATGGGTGAGATGTTATGATGTACAACAGGCTACCAATCATTGATCTATATGAACTTTGATCAACATCAGGTGAGTCATCATCCTTACTTAATTTGCATCCAGTAACCATAGGTGTGCCCATAGGTTTAGAGTCTTCCATTTGAAATCTTTTCAACATTTCTCTTAGATATTTTTATTGAGAAATGAACATCCCTTCAGACCTCTGAGTAATTTGCAGACCAAGAAAAAATGGCATTTCACCTATCATAGACATTTCAAACTCAAACTCCATGGCAGAAGAAAACCATTGTACCAACAAATCCTTATTTCATCCAAAGATGATGTCATCTACATAGACCAATACGATGAGAAGATCATTATCCTTTTTTTTGATATATAGATTGTTATCAATTGTTCCTGTCTTGAACCCTTTGTCTTTGAGATATGTATCCAGTTTATGATACTAGGATCAAGGGGCTTGTTTTAACCCATAGTAAGCTTTCTTCAGCTTGCATACTAAGTCAAGATTATCAGATAGTTTGAAACCCTCTAGTTGTTCCATATAGACTTCTTCACTTAAATCTCCATTTAGAAAAGTTGACTTGACGTCCATTTGATATACTTTAAACCTTTTATGACAACCATAGGCAAGAAACATTCTGATAGCTTCTAATCTTGCTATGGGTGCCAATGTTTCATCAAAATCAAGTCCTTCTATCTGAGCATACCCTTTACAGACCAATCTTTCTTTCTTCCTGACAACTTGTCCCTGCTCATTCACTTTATTCTTAAAGATCCATTTGGAGCCAATGACATTTTTTCCTTCGGGTCTATGAACCATCTCCCGCGTATTTTTTTTCTCAATCTGATCAATTTCATCATTCATTGCTTTAACCCAATGGTCATCTTTGATAGCTTCATTAAAATTCTTGGGTTCCAACATGGATATGAAAGCTATATGTTATTGTTTAGTGTTTTTGATTATCTTTCTCTTGGTTTGTACACCTTTGTCTTTTTCACCAATTATCTGACTTGCAGGATGATTCTTTTGAGTGATTATGGAGGAGGAATTTGAAGTTGTTTGTTGATTTGAGTCTATCTGAGTATATGTGTCTTCATATGATTCAGAGTCTTCATTTTCTAATTCTTGGACCTGTTAATCTTTAGCTTTAGTTGTTTCTTATGTAGAGGACTCATTACTATACACCTCTCTCGCTGGGATTGCCTCATCAACTTTTACATCAATACATTCAACCATTGTATACAGCCTCTTATTATAACATATGTATCCTTTGATGTTTGTAGCATAACCTAAGAGGATACCTTCATCAGCCCTGTCATCATATTTGCCAAGGTTCTCATCACTATTCTTTATGTAACATTTACTCCCAAAGACTTTGAAGAGTTTAATTGAAGCAGGTCTCCCATTCCACAGTTCATAAGGTGTCTTGTCACTTTGTGGTCTGAGGTGGGCTTTGTTAAGAACATGGAATGTTGTGTGTATTGCTTCTACCCAATAGGTTTGACCAATTTTCTTCTCATTCATCATTGACCTAGCCATTTCCTGCACTGTTCTGTTTTTCTTCTCAACTACTCCATTTTGTTACGGAGTTCTTGGGATGGTGTATTCTCTCTTGATCCCATGCTTATCACAAAATTCCTTGAAGTCACTTGACATAAAATCTCCTCCTTGGTCTGATCTTACTGCCTTTAACCTCTTGCCTATTTGAGTCTCAGTTAAAGCCTTAAATATTTTAAACTTCTCAAAAGCTTCATCTTTTTCCTTGAGAAAGGAAACCCAAGTAAGTCTGGAGTAATCATCAATAATCAGCATGAACTAGTTTTCTTTCCCTGTGTCTTCCTGTCTTGATGGTCCACATAAATCCATATGAACTAGTTGGAGTGGTTTCTCTGTTGAAGTAAAGCTCTTGGATTTAAACTGTGTCCTGGTTAGCTTTCCTACTTGGCAGGGTTTACACATTGAATCTTGGGGCTTTGATATTCTTGGAAGATCTTTTACTGCCTCGAGATTTTTGAGTTTGATTAAGTGGTCAAAGTTTAGATGTCCAAGTATCCTATGCCATAACCAACTTTCATCATGTTTTCTTAGATGACACTCTTCTCTATTTTCTTTCATCACATATACATTATTTTCTGTCCTTATGCTTTTGGCCACCACTTGTCCTTAGTTTACAGACTTTATCTTGTAGTCCTTCAACATGAACACCACTTCACATCCTCTGTCACACATTTGACTTACACTGAG
>ML802976.1:7027-26082 GCA_009831015.1 Picea engelmannii
TGGGTTTTTTTTTTTTTTACCTTATCTTAATTCAACATATGGAAGGATTAGTTGCTATGGAACAAGATCATCCGACCTTATTTCACACACCCCAATCATAAAAACTATATATTCTACAAATATAGACTCTACACCTTAGTTGAGACTCCATGACTCCATTAAGAATTCACTAGTTATGAACCACACCCATATGTTGGAAATTTGGCAAGGTTTCCCCTGTATCCTACAGATGCAATAATAACACAAATATAAACATAGATTGATATCATATAAGAATAATGATAATCACTACAATGAGAACACCTCATAGTGGAAGTTTTTACGAAACCTCCCTGAAAAATTTATCCCTTCTTTGTTTATAGTAGAGGAAGGTGAACATAAGTTTTCGCAGAGGTTTTTATAAAAGTACACTCACAAACATAACTCCTCGATGCTGAACTAATAGAGTGCATCAATAACCATTATTAATAAAATATGCTACAATATCATTTTTATTTAAAAATAAAGTAAAATGCATATTGGTGCTCCATGCTAAATTAATAGCACTGGTGTGCGTATGAATGATGCACTAGATCAGGTTAGAACAATTGGTTGTTCAATAAAATTAATTAATTAATTTTTTTTTGGTGCATTGAAAAAAACTAACTGCCCTGGTGCGTATACAATCATGGCGCACCAAACAACAATAACAATGCACTTAATAGTACTATAGCCATGAGTTTTTTTAACATATAGCCAAAAATCCAACCGATGCGTTACTCGTACTACCACACATTGGTACGTCTTACAATATGGTGCACCGAGATAGGGTAAAATAAATAAAACATACCACTAAATTCTAGTACTACATAATGCACCGATGCATCTTAGTATTGTGTACACCGCACTAGGGTAATATTTTTTTTTTACCAAATTGAATTTATCACATTTCCATATGTGCTTCCAACCAGTCACACAATTATTGATGCTCACACTCCTTCTATGGCCACCTCATTTGCAGTGCTCTACAATGTTGCTTCCTTGGTTTGATAGTTTTGTCAATATATTCCATCCATTTTCCAATTTTGGAAAATAGTGCACATTTTATTTTTTTCTCTATGGGGAAACCATGTCGCCTCATGTGAGAAGAGACTAGGTAAATCATTTGTTTCCTTCTTATTTTCAATTTCATCAGATTACAATTTAAAATTGGGCTTAAATTTGGCCTTTTTTACATTAAAAGAAAATTC
The DNA here is from genome assembly GCA_009831015.1 of Picea engelmannii. NCBI lineage: Eukaryota > Viridiplantae > Streptophyta > Pinopsida > Pinales > Pinaceae > Picea > Picea engelmannii. The sequence goes on from ML802976.1 coordinate 8,257, forward strand.
CACATGGTGCGCTTCACGGGTTCCACTCACCCTGGACTCGATGATGTGTCCTATGAATTTAAAAGAAGCACCACTTGTGATTCATTTGTGTACCAATGAAATTTTACCTAACTTGGTAGGTATCTTTCTCAATTTAAGAAATGCTCCATCCATCCTCTCCAATTCCTTTTTCCATTGCCAACTTTAATGGTTCTAACCAATTTTCTCCCAACCATACTTAGAGAAAAATTCTTTCTCTAAGTCCCCAAAGCTATGTGGACTTATAACTAGTTTTGATTGCAAAATGTACTCCACATGGATTATACCATTCACTAGTAAATATCCAAATTAGTAATGCTATCTTTCTTCCCAACCTCCATTATCATTCATATAGTTTATTCATGCTGGCATGATTTCTACAACATTTATGTATTCTTCCTAGGTTGCTTCCAAACCATGGATTTTCCATCTATTTATAAACTCAATGAGGCTAGCCACCTCACCCCCTTCATGGAAAATTAAGAATTTTTCTTCTTAATTTTATTTCATTAATCCTTGTTATTGATCACTCTCTTTCTCCCCCATATATCATTCCCCCCACCTTTTTTTCTTAATTATTATTTTTTCTTAAATAATAATCATTATTTTTTAATATAATAATCGTACCTTTTAGGATCCCCCTACAGTGGGTAGTTATTTTATGACTAATTCAATTGTGTGGGGTCTCTCTCTTTTTTTTTTTTACCTTATCTTAATTCGGCATCTGGAAGGGTTAGTTTCTAGGGAACAATATTATCTGACCTTATTTCACACACCCCAATCATAAAAACTATATATTCTACAAATAAAGACTCTACACCTTAGTTGAGACTCCATGACTCCATTACTAATTCACTAGTTATGGCCCACATCCATATGTTGGCAATTTGGAAAGGTTTTCCCTGTATCCTACACATGAAATAATAACACACATATCAATATAGATTGATATCATATAAAAATAATGGTAATCACTACAATGAGAACACCTCATTAGTGGAAATTTTTACACAACCTCCCTGAAAAATTTATCCCTTCTTTGTTTATAGTAGAGGCAGGTGAACATAAGTTTTTGTAGAGGTTTTTACAATAATGCACTCACAAACATAACTCCTCAATGCTGAACTAGTAAAGTGCATCGATAACCACTATTAATAAATATGCTATAATATCATTTTTATTTAAAAATAAAGTAAAATGCATATTGGTGCTCCGTGCTAAATTAATAGCATTGGTGTGCGTATGAATGATGCACCAGATCAGGTTAGAACAATTGGTTATTCAATAAAATTAATTAATTAAAAAAAAAAAATCTTTTTTGGTGCGTTGAAAAAACTTAACTACCCTAGTGCGTATACAATCATGGCGCACCAAACAACAATAACGGTGCACTTAATAATACTATAGCCATGAGTTTTTTTAAAATACAACTAAAAATCCAACTGATGCATTACTCATATTACCACACATTGGTGCGTCTTACAACATGGTGAACCAAGATAGGGTAAAATAAATAAAGCATACCACTACATTCTGGTACTACATAATGCACCGATGCATCTTACTATTGTGTACACTACGCTAGGGTAATTTTTTTTTTTTTTACCAAACTGAATTGATCACATTTCCATATGTTCTTCCAACCACTCACACAATTATTTGTGCTCACACTCCTTCTATGTCCACCTCATTTCTAGTTCTCTACAATGTTGCTTCCTTGGTTTGATAACTTTGTCAATAGATTCAATTAATTTTCCAATTTTGGAAAATAGTGCACATTTTAATTTTTTCTCTATGGGGAAACCATGCCTCCTCATGTGAGAAGATACTAGGCAAATCATTTGTTTCCTCCTTATTTTCAATTTCATTGGATTAAACTTTAAAATTGGGCTTAAATTTGGCCTTTTTTACATTAAAAAATATTCCACATGGTGTGCTTCACAGGTTCAACTTACCCTGGAATCGACGGTGTGTCCTATGAATTTAAAAGAATCACCACTTGAGATTCATCTTATGGGATGCCCCATATTTGGTGTGTTATAAGACACAACACACTTCTCAAAACTACGCATCACACACCGTAATGACAGGTGTGCATTACTGGTGCCTCTCATCTTAGAAGAGGCATCATCTTTGCAATAAAACCACCAATGCATTCTAGAAAATCAATCGCACTGGTGCACCTCATCTCACTGGACCACATATTAAAAAATTATCCTAGCGATGCATTTGGTGGGATGCCTCGTCATCGATACATTATAAAAAAACAACTTACTACCAAACAAGATGCACTCGTGATCCCAATAGCATGGATCACTGACATGTCTTGTGTGCATTAAGAGTGTGTCTTGTATTATAAGAGACATCATCTTTGCAATGAGCACTTTGGGGCATTATAGAGAAAAAATCACATCAGTGCACTTCATGGAACCGCATCGTGTCACATATTTAAAAATTAGCATAGTGGTGCATCTGATGGGATTCCTTGTGACTAGTGTGTTATAAAACACAATGTACCACTAAAAATACACATCAGTGCTCCAAGAAACATGGACCACCAAATTTACTGGTGTACATTAACTATGCATATCATTTTAGATGAGGTGCCGAAAAATGATGTGTTATAGGGAATACAATGCATTGGGAAAGCACACAACATGGAACACACCACTTATTAAAAAATTAGCATAATGGTGAATTTGTAGGGATGCACCACTAAAAATATTGCTATATATTAACAATGCATCTCGTCTTATAAGAGACACCATCTTTGCAACAAACCCACTAGTGCATTATATAGAACCAACTGCACCAATGCACTGCATTGTACCGCACAAAATGTTTTTAGCATAGTTGTGTGTTTCATGACTAAAGTAGTACTAGGGAACCAAATATTATGGAGCACAACATTTATTTTGCAAACATAAATTTATTTTAGTTTTTGATAAATACAAAATGATTATATATGTGTGTTTTTTATAATTTCAATTTGTTTTATCTATATATATGTGCATACAAATAATTGTATGTGAATTAGAGATGACGACGATGAGTGTAGGAGAAACAACAACAACAACATGTCAACACATACAAATTTGTACATGAGTGGGAGGCCATAGAGAGGGAGAGGATCCCTCATCCTATTGCTCCTCAGACTTGTGCACTTTTGAGAAACGTTGGCCTCCTCAAGTTTTATGAGGAGGCTACATCCGCCAAGGGGAACTCTTCATTTTTACAACTGTTGATCTATCATCGGGATCATGCTATGAATGAATTTAGGGCTAGTTATGATATGTGGTATCAACCCATGAAAGAGGATATTTATTTTATCACTAAGTTTTCTAGGAAGGGGGAGGTTTGGCCTTAGTTCCCTGATACACTGCCTGGAATTGTAGGAGAGAACTAACTGGCATATGTGTAGAGATATGCCAGTAGAGACATTGTTGACACTATAAACTACCAATTTGTTGGTGGTCAGTTGCGGGTAGATGCATTTGGTTTAGAGGAGGTTAGGTTGCTTTCCCAACTTTTAATGTAATTAGAACACTTTACCTATGATGGGTAGTGCATTAATTTCTCTTTTATGTACTATGTAGATAGCTTAGTTCATAGGCCCCAAATCATTAGGCAGTCAGAGATATTTTTGTGACAATTTTGTTTTGCATTGGATCATTGTCACTCTATTCTTGATGGGAGGTTATTCTTCCCATTTGTGTCAAAGGTATTTACTTTATTTTTTGAGAGGTTTATTGTCACTCAACTAAAAATACCCTACTTCCCTCTTAGGCCTACAATTGATGCACATATGCACACGTGTGACCGTTTTTTCCCAAGAGGGGCCAGTTGGATCGGTCGTATACTTCAGTTGGTAGAGATATTTGTGATTTATTGGTGGGAGAGGAAAATCTTGTACTCGATATTGTACAGTACTTGTATGTGGGGATGTATTGGGGAGGATGTCCAACCATCATATTTACTCCAAACGAGCCACCAAATGCTAAAGGTAATATTATTGTTATGTTTTGATAAATCTAGTTGCATATTTTTTGGTCTTGTTTAATTCACATGTAATTTATTGTAAAATTTTGTTTCAATTATGTGATTATTATTGTCTATTTTTTTGCAAATATTAGCACATATGTTGGGGATGACCCTCCCCAATAGGATGAGGAGATGGATGAGGCAACTCAATATCCTTCAATACAGAGACTTGACATGCCATGTAGGCTGGATTAGAGAGTCCAAACTAAGGTGGAAGATGGAATGTATGGTTTTCTTCATAGCCTAGGGAGTGGTGCCTATACACGTTCAAGAGATCTCATGAGTCACATATTTGTTTGACATATGGATGACCCTTCCTCGTCACATGATTTCACTGATGTGTAATGTTATCGGTGGTGTCAACCTAATATAGAGGTTGAGGGAAGGTGTTCATTCCACTTCATCTGGCTCATATTTTGAGGATCATGATGCTCCTTATCCTCTATCACATGAGTCTCTACCACTTGGTCCTCCACCACATTGACTAGAATTCCCTCCACCACATTTTCCTCCTCCTCCTCCACATGTGTCACTAGTTGCACCATCCTTTGATCCTCCTCCTCCTCCTTCTCCATATGATACCGATGGAGAGATATATCAGACTCTACTTTCATCATTTTTATCTAACATGGGTACACATAAACCATCTATCTTTGGTAGAAAATGCACCAATGCCTCTAGCTCTAGTGGACCTAGCTATTAGTAGTACTTTCCATGCATACTGATTGTTTTATATCTGACTTGAGACATATATATGACATGTTTATTGTTCTTGGTGAGATGTATATTTGACATGTATATTGATTGTATATTTGATATGTATATTGATCATGTATATTATGTTTTTTCATATCATGTTGGTGTTGTTGTTGTTTTTTTATTTATAAAATGTGTTATGAGTGCACTAGTGATTAACATTTTTTTTTACAAGGATTGGTGGACATTTTATTTATTAAAAAGGGGGTGAAAGGCCCGCATAAAATTACATCAGAGTCTGAGAGGTCCATAACCATTTAAAAAAGGACTATAATCCTGTCTCTATCTTACTATCTTGACATCCTTCTTAACTACAGTTTCTTCTTTTTCATAACCAACTTTACATGTTGCTTCCCTATAGAAGACTCTTAGAATGCATTTGTAAAACATTTAAGTACCAGTTGGAGGTGGACTCGAGCTCTCCATTTCTTCTTTCCTTGTTGATTGATTCAAATAACATTTTTGTGGATAGACTGAAGGATATGAAGGATCATCTATTGCATGATCCTCAAGGATGAGAACTACTGGAGCCTCCTTATCTTGAGATTCCACTGACCACCGATGACTAGGCCTTGTCCACAATTAGGAGTGATTTTTCCTATGCTTAAGAGTTGATTCTGTCTTCAATTTCTCTCCTCTCCTTTTCCTGATTTCAAATCCATATAGAGAATAACCACTTCTTTTCATCATCGAATGGAGCCTGGAAAATACAAAGCCCAACCTCCTTCCTAGACCAATTTTCCCAGGTCTAAGATTAAATCTTCTCTTTGCTTCCTGGAGGTTATAGTCTTATGAGATTCTATAGGTTTCGAGTTATGAGATTCATCCTATCTGTCACCGATTCTAAAGAATTAGAAAATCTAATCTTGAGAGAAAGTCCCCCTTCATCAAATTGTAAATAAAGTATGTATAATACCAACATCGCCCATTTACAATGATTGGAGATATCTTGAATGGTACCATGCCTGAGGCCAATTACATTCTTGATTTCCCCTCCATAGTATATCTGTATGACCATACTCTGAGACCTCACAAACTCTTTAAACCACACTCACAGTCTTGGACGTTCTGATCTCAAATAATAACTTAGTTGAATTATTCAATTTGTTTTCCTTGCATGATGAGATATACGTATAATTGGATTAGACCAAGATAACTTTGAGCAAGTTCCAAAGACGACCACTTCCTTATTCTTGTGTTGCTTCCTTTTTGTGCATGACACTTGGTTAGCAAGCATGTCGTTTCCTTGTGAGAACATTAATCATGGATTTGGGTCATGGGAAAAATTCCCATTGACCCTAATTTCTCCTCTTTTAAAATGTATTGTCAAATTATCTTGTTGATCAACTATGTTATTGTTCTCCATTAACACATGAAAATAAGAGAGATCTGAGATATCTGAGGGAAATAAATGGATTTTTTTGAATAGTTGATAGAACTATGTGTCCTTGTGATATGATCCTTTTACCAAGCTACAGATAATGTTAATTGAGTACCCAATTAATATGGCTCTCTAGACTTGAATATCTCTTAGATCCCTTTGTATAATGCATATTCTTCTGCTTGGTTATTTGTAGCCAGTCCAAGATTCCATGCGTAAATTATTTCAATATTTCCTCTGGGGTCATAAATAATCCCTCCCTCTCCCACCACACCAAGATTTCCTTTAGATTCTCCATCAAAACAAAAAGTATAACAATTCTGAGAGAGTATCCAATTATGAAATTATGCTACGGAGATATGAAGTTTCCAACATGATTTTGATGAGGGGATTAAATGGATTTGGTATTTCAGGATTAAAGGATCAAACCATCCATATTCCAGCCAATCCAAATTTTGGGGGGATCTTATGCATAATATGTGAGAATTGAGGTATTTCGAAGCTTGTGATTTTATCTGATCTAATACTTTGTCAATATGTATCTCTTCTTCCTTGAAAACGCTCTTATTTTGGGCTAGACATATTTTCCAACAAGTGAAATTAGGTAGTGCCATCCATAATCTTCCGAAAATATATTTATTCCTGAAGGACCCTTTTTATTAGTGATGCCATCTCCCCAATAAGGTCAGGATTTAATCAATCCATTGAAGTCGTGAGGGCATACCCTGGAATAAAGCATACAAAATATCCTGGGATATCAAATATTCTAGAAACAAATGCTTAATTGTTTCACTATTTATTTACATAAAGCACATCTTTATAGAATTTATATCCCCTTTCACATAGATATTTTCTTGTTAGTATCTTTACTAGTAACCATGCGAAAAAGTTGATTTTTGGGAGATTGTCTAGATTCCAAATATTGGTCTAGAGGGAAGATTTTCTATGCAGAGTGGATTGTAAAAGGAGGGTCTCATAACCTTGACTTACTGAGTACCCTCTGTCTCCCCATATCCTTTTATTTGATTCATCAATATGCACTAGTGCTAAGCCATAAAGGTGAGACCTGAACTGATCAACTTGTGTATTTAGATCCTTTCACTTTCACACAACTTTCACAAAACCTCACTAGAAGGTGTTCTCCTTGTAGTGCTATTTGGATATACCTTGACCCCTATCCAAAGAGAGAGGTGGTGGAAGCATATTTTTGGTTTTCTAAGAAGGTATTGATGATATCAACACCATCCCCTTGTTCATTTTTCTATAATGAAGGTAACAACATTCCCTCCATGGCTTGGATATCCCTGAAGAAATCATCCATACCAACCTCTATATCATTATTTTTATGCCCAAAATGTGAATAACTAGAGTTACTATGGAGGTTTTGAATTGATGACTGATGATGTAGTGGGAATTAATAGGTGGTTGACTCAACTATGCTTGGTATGCTTCATGTTTGAGTTGTGATTGTTTAATAAAATTATATTGATTTGACATCATAGTGGGGTGCAATGGTAGATGGTAGATAGGTCACTCATCGTAAAAATACTAATTCTAAAAATATTGAACATTACATCAATAATATTATTAACACAACACATTTAGTATGTTCAAATATTATACCAAACATGTATTATAAGCATGGAATTTTTTTTCCCAATAATAAACATGAAATCAGCCACTTTATAAAATGAATGTTGAATTAAGCAATTCATTTAAATTAGTTCCATTAAAATACAAAAATATAATTACCCAATTGTGTTTTTCTTACACCCTAAGGGAACATCTAAAGGTAGACCCAATGCAAGGAAGTTTTGACAAGTGGTTGGTCATCTATGGGAGTTCTAATTTATTAACAACTCGTCACTAGGATACAAACTATGTATTGCATGCACAAAAACATTCCTTTTTGTTATTGGAGTTTTCCTAAAAGGAACAATTTGCACTAAATAATGAGGGCCTACAACTATTTATGAACCTTGCAATGTTCCCATGATTTTTTGGATGAGCATTGCTATATAATATGTTTTTTTTGTTAAAGTTTCCAGAAGCATAATCGTTCATGCACATACTATACATGGAAATTCTATGCTTATATTTAACAATATTCAAGTAATCAATATGAATCTAAAGAGGAACAAAAAATGGCATAAGTGTTATTGATTGTTTGGGAGGAATGGATACATGTGAAAGGATAAACAACCCAAGATTTGCAACATCTATTTTTGACTTGGAAATCAAATAATTGTTACCAAAAAAGAGAATTAATTTCCTACATTGGGCACATGCATGGAAGATGGTCAGGTTCAATACAAAGAGCAGTTGTAACAAGTTTGGTATAATTTACTTTGCATATGGATAGGAAGAGGGAAGTCATCACTACTTTCCAACAATTGAACTGACTTTGGTGTGTACTTGGACATTTTTTCTCTTAGCGCATATAATGTTTTGGATATCCTAGTAGAGATGTTTTGGGTAGTATTGATATATGCTTTGGATCACTAGAAATCTACTTTGACTCAACGAAAGGAGACAATTTGGTCAATTTAAGATGAAACTTAGTTGATCTGGCTTCCAAATATTAAAAAAAGGACCATATGGAAGTGTTCCTATGTCTCTTTTCTATATCACGTATTGGATTATGACTGTGGTGTCAGGTATTAGACTGTCAACTTTGGAAAGACGATCATTAATATAATGGGACAATGTGACATGTCGATGGTTCTCCTTCAAACATTTACATTTTTAACAACCAAATACTATTGTGGTGTCATAAAAGAGATCCAATTCATAGTGAAATACCATTGACCTAGGCTGGTTGCTGGAAGATGGTATGTTACAATTGGCATGGTAAAGAAACTATATTTTTTCATCAAACATATACTTGCGATATCTTTCTCTTGATAAGATCTTGTGATATTTTAAGACTATTGAAATATCTTACACATTTGAAATAGGTCCAACAAAATTCAATGAACAATTATTTAAATAAACATGCATAAATAACATAAATTCAATCAGATAAATGAATTATAAATAAAATATAAACTAACTGCAAATAGTGGGGGAGAACTTGAAGAACTTGCAATAATATGGAATGAACTGGAATATGAAGAATTGACCATTTGATATTATAACCTTTTTTTCCCTGCATTTGAGCCAAAACCATCATGAATACATGAATAAATTCTTAAAAGAAAGTTTAGGAAGCATAGAAAAATCTAACTTAGAAATTAATTTTGAATGGATTTTAAAATTCATCAGTGCACACTTAATTATTTTTTTATGCACTCGTGTGCTTGTATATACAAAACACATTGGTGTGATAAATTATGAAAGGCATCGAAGATTGACCTCTTTTTTCCCTATGCAAAGAAAAACCTTTGCAAAATTTTAATTGTGGAGGTTTTCATTTTTACTTTGACAATTAATTTTTTTTTTCCCAGTGTGTTGTTATGTAAAAAGTGCACTGGTTCACTTTAAATTATATGGTGCACCAAAAAAGTAAGTTACAAAAACAAATGCGTTTATGATCAACGTGTTTAAATATACATTGAAAAACGAGAAAGAATTTCATTTTTTTAAATGTGTTTCTTTACAAATGTAAACCCTAATCCTTATTTCATTCTTTTTCCTAAATTTAGAGGGGAGGTTTGTGCAAGAGAGATTTACCAGTAAAGACTTTGATGCGGGTATAATTTTTTGAAGAGAGAAATTTGTAAGGGATCATTGTAGGTCACATACAAATGTGCAGAGGATAAATTTCAGGTGTGTGATTTTATTATATTGATCATCTTAATTTTAGCCCTATTTGATTCAAATAATTTTCAATGCATTCTAAAAAAAATAAAAGGGTTTCATTATTACCTTCAGTATTGGAAGCCCTAGCTTTCTTATTGTTTCTCTTGGTTTCCCTCCCTATATTTCACAAGGATAATTTTTTTAAGCAATATATTTTTATAGGGTTTATTTACTTGTATGCGGGATGTTTGGTATTCATTTCAATGGGACTACTCATTACATTGGATCCCAACCCATGTCAATATCAATTTAAAAAAAATATTTTATGGTTAGCGATGCACATTGTATGGGAATAACACATCGATGCACATGTTCCTCTTAACAACACCATTTAGTTTGAAATGTAAATCAAATTATTTTTAATACCAAAAGCGTCATGTTTTAAATTTTTTCATGGCTTCAATGGTGCACAATAAATAGTAATGAGGCTTTGGTGCTTCTATTCCTTTATAGAGCATCTTGTGAATTATATAACAATTTGTAAACAAAACATTTTCGATTTTGTAAAAATCATAATAATCATATACCGATGCATATACATATTATTGACACATCAATACATACTATTTTACTATACACATCAAAATCTTATTTTGTAAGAAAATATTTCATAATTTATATATATGATGATTCCTTTTTTTTATAGAATATGGCCAATATAAGTTCAAGGAAACCAACTTATTACAGCAAGCGCGATGGTAGCTCATCCCAATAAGAGAACAAGGAAAGTTATTTAAGTTTTATTTTATTTTATTTTTAAATAAAAAAGGGTAGTACCTGCTATATTAGATTATCTCAAAACTTTGACAAAATAGACAGAGTCATGGCTACAGTCACCAAAAATGCTGCCGGTAACCGGAAACTAGCATAAGTGGGAGGTAACTATCAGTTATACAATAATACAACCATAATAAAAGAGACATCTGTCCTGCCCTGAGGAAACCAGGACAGATGCCAAGGGTCCAGATAGACTTAAAACAGTTACACAGTAAAATTAAAAACCTAGAAAACATAAGAACCTATGCACCCGGTGACGTGTCGCGCCCTCCAGCTTGCCAGGTCCCCGCCAGAATGGCAAAAGTATGCATGCACATGGGGCACTTTCGCTGAGCTGGATCCCCAAAGAACGCATCGAGTAGCAGATCCATACGCTAACCCATGAGGAGGGCCCTGTGTTCCAAATCCGCCATGTGGCTACGAAGCTCAAACACCAAGGCTAGGTGTTCTTCACTGAGGAGAGAACCATGCGTTCCACCACCCGAGCCACTAGGAGGAGCAGTCTTCAGATCCATAGCTTTGCCAATGCCTACCGCAAGCTTCCTCTGCACCCCAACCATCTCTGCGTTCACCATCTTCTCGGCACCTGTAGCATTCAGGTCACCTTGCCATGGGATTTCCTTAACTACGTAGCCAGGAAGGTCGTCTTCCTTAGTCGAGATACACTTGGTGCCCTGTCTGCTGAGCGTCTCCATGGCGCTTGGATTCTCGTCGCGCATCAAGTCCCCAATTGACAGGTCCTCCTCCATGACACAGGATGGAAATAACACCATGGTCTCGGTATCCTTCCCAGCCTTGCTGCAGCCAGCGCCCTGCTCGACGATGGTGTCGAGCAACGCCTTCCTCTCAACCTAGGCCTTCTTCCTGAGTATTGACGACGCCAAGGCCATCACACGCTCAAGTTCCTCCTCCCGGCGCCTCTGTGCTTTGTGTGCTTCCCAAGCGAAACCCCGTCGAGGCTTTCCTCGATGCCTGACCATTGTACCCAAGCAAATGCCAATCAAATGCATAGCTGAATTGGAAAGAAACCAGGTCGAGAGCGGCTGCGGGTGCTGGGCGCAGGCAAGCCGACTCTTTCTAGACACACATAAAAGCCACCAGCCCTGGAAAATCTTCTCAGAATGCAGGAAGAAGGCGAGAAATAACCATGGCGAAGCCGCACCAGGAGCCTTCCTTCGCTGCTCGGGCTCAAAACAAAAACCATAACCAAATTTCCGAGGCCTCCGTCCATCCATATCCGCAATGAAACCGTGTGCGCAGGGGGGGTTAATGGTCGCGCGAGGGAGGAGTACTTCCATCGCATACCTTCTGCTAAGGCTGTCCACCATTGTTAATGCGAATGTGTGGGTGGCGTCCATCAGCCATTAAACCAGGGCTGAGTGCGCGTCCGGGTGTCATCTCCCCTATGCCGCGTGTCACCCCATCCGGGGAGTTATTTAAGTTTTATTAAAAAAACAATATATTTGAATTATTTGTAGGTTTAAATTAATGATGTGTGTTGGTGAAGGCATTTGATACAGAGTAAAAACTCGAATAAATGCAATAATATTTTTCTCAATTTGAGTGCAAAAGAGCATAAAATATTTATGAAAATGTTGTAGAGGAATTAGGTGGATAAAAAGGTAATCAACATACATTTTTTCTTTGACTTTTAATAAACATGAATTTCTTAACATTAATCATTAAGATGTTTTAAACACTCAATTTCACATTTTTTTAATGTTTTACATGGATCTATAGTGGGAATGAAATGTCATCCTAAGAAGATAAACATTATGAAGAATGTAAATGATGATGACTTGGTCCTCAGTTCATCTAGAGTGGTTATGAAAATTAATGAGAGAGGGATTCTTTTTAACAAAAATAAGAGGGATATAGTGGAAATAATGTATAGGTGTAATTTATACTTACAATACAAAAATCAACCCAATGAATCCAATATTCAAGTTATATATAAACTACATGAAGTATCCTCCCATCTGAGTTATATTCCCATAAGAGATAGTTAAATGGATTAGCTATTCTCCCACCTGAGTTCTATCTCCATAAGTGACATGTTGAGATCATAATGAGTATATCATTGTAATGTATTTTATCCTTTTTAATGACCTTCCCTTGTTCCATAAAGAATCTAGGGTTTACCCTAGGTACCATTCTTCAAATGATGGGAAGTTCCTGAGGATTTTCCCTAGGATATGTCACTTGGAAAAAAAAAGAGTAAAAACATAATAATTATTTTTTAAGGCCAAGAATGTCATACCATATTTGATCACCCTCTGTCAAGAGGTTTGATTTCATCCTTTCATTATGATTTTGTTTATTTTCACAGAAATGTCTTAGGGTTATTTGACACTTGACCGCATGTTGTATTTTGTCAACTAGCATTAGACCACATGTTTTTTTACCACAAATTGAGGTCTCATACAAAATATAAAAATATATTTAGAGGGATAGGGAGGTGATGTGATTTGGCTAACCTCATAGTTTAGAGACCAAGATCCCTAAATAGAAAAAAGTAATAATACATAAAGTTATTTCTTGTTTGTAAATAAATAAGATAATATGTGCTAATGCATTGAAACAAATATAAATTAAGTTTTATTCCTTCACATAGTGTAAGGATTGAAAGACAAGGTTTATGTGTGTTGAATTTATTGACCATAAATTAGAGCATCCCATGAAACAAGGAACCAAAGACATACGATATGGGCTCAATCATTTATTTCAAATATTAGTATTGATACATAGATATAAATTGAAGTGTTGCAACTGTGAAATTTGTGCAATTATTTTGTATGGTCACATATATGTAAAGAGATAGTTGTGAGGCTATACATGCTAATACATTAGAAAAAAAAAAAAAACTCAATTATGATTCAATCATGTTAAGATAAAATGAGTAGATGATGTTGTCAATCATGTGGGGTACTTGGTAAGGATATTCCCTAAACACATTCATGAACATTATTGACCACCATATTGGTCAATGGATATGAGGCAACAAATTGTTGCTAGGTTACCCTATTATTTCAAAAAAAAATTCTAAACAACTCTAAGCCTTAATTGAAAATAATGTTTTAATAATTTGAATTGTCACCTTTATCCTAAGTCTTTAGCTATCTTGTTATCTTCTAAAGTTTCCACAACTTAGGGAGTATTTTAATTTGTGAATTATTCTTGTCTAACCATGTGCATGTCACAATTTATTCTTTCAATATGCAAGATATTACATTCATAGTATACCATCTGAGAGTGAGAACATGGCTAATGATTTAATATGAAATGTGGTGGAATTGACATTATTGGCTTGGTGTATTTCCATCGTACCTTGCGTACATGATTTATTTTCCCCAAAACTCCATCCCTTATTTCTTGGTATGCCATTTTTCATATTTTCTATTATTTGAAATAAAAAAAGAAGCCTTTGTCCCTAGCTTATTTCACCGTTCATTATGTGACTTGTTACCGCTTAAATTATCACCCTTGTAATAGATCCACTTATGGTGCTAAGGATTTAAGCACACTTGGGAAATACACTACTATCACCTTAATACCTTTCCCATTCACTTTAGGCCATCTCCTAGAAACCACGAGGAGTATCCTAATCTAAGTGAAGTAAACATGTAAAATAACTCATTGTCCTATGAGAGATCTCTAATGAACCCATGCCTATTGAATTTAAATTTAAATTTCCCCATTGCAAAGAAATTAAAATTTAACACATGGTCATAGGCCCATCAAGTTTCGCATGCTTCTACAACATATTATAAAAAATTTGAATGCATGCATACCTACAAAACATAAAATCATCCGAATTAACTTTTACATAGTGGAATTAACATGATAAAGGTAAAACAAATTATCTATTTATAAAATAACCAACTGGATACATACACATGGCGTTTTTCCCAACCATAGACTTCCTATTCATTTTATCTCAATAACAATCCACTCCCGATTTGATGCTATGAGTCCAAAAGGAGGTTTGGCCCTCTTAGTTGTCCACTCTCCACATTCAATAGTTCAAATACACTATCTCTCTCCCGTCAACCTACACAACCCAAGGAAGAGGATCGTCCTTCTCTACCATACAGTCCCTCGGGCCTTCCCACTTCCCTCCAGGTCTCCAATGCACTCAGTTGGATAGTAATCTCACAGTTTTAGACTCCAAGAACTCTTAAATACTCTAGAAGTGCTCACAATAGCCTTCTCAAGGATCTTGAACCATTTACTCAATAGGAAAAATGCACCATAGGAACACAACCCATTTTTACAAGCACACGAGCCACAATTTCAACATAAACACATCCCAATAATGGGCATCCTTAAGAAAAACATGGATAGTTATCTTCTTAGTACCCAACTCCCCTCTTTCTCTCCAAAATTAGCAAGTGAAAATTTTCCCCTCTTCCTACTTGAATTTTGCTCTCCTCCCTTGCTTGTTTGAATATCACTCTTCCCCAAAGGATTTCTTGACTCTCACACCTACCCATGCTTTCATGTACTCATCCCATGTTGTCATAACTAGGTGAGTTGACTCCCTCACCCAACCTCTTACATGAATTCAAATATTGAGTGTCTAATAAGTTAAAGGAGGATTAGGTGGTAAAGATGCATTAGCATAGACAAATGACATGGGTTTTCCCCTTGGACTGGATCCTTCATCCTCGTCTCTTATGGAATCATAGCCCACCATCATTTCCATCCCTCTCGTATCATAGCCAATTATTATTATTTTATTGATTATTTTAATGTACATAGTACATAGTTCATCCCTCAACCATATTAATCAATACAGGCTCTTTGCCACAAACATATTGACTCACCAACCTAATTCACATTCACACAATTACAATATAATTCACAGGGATTAAAACTAGGGGATATTACAAGATTGACCTCAACAAACAACACCTTGATATATGATTAGATATACGAGTTCCCAACAAGTGATAATATTCCCCAAATAATATTCAATTGAAAAGAAGAGCATAAACCACTAAAATATAGCGAGGGTCATGAGCTAATTATTACATGCTTAGTATGAAATATGAGATAGATTCTCCATTAAATACAAACTATCACTAATAAATTACATGCTCAATCAATATGTAATCACAAACTTTGCATAAACTTGTAAGAATGGATGGTCATTTCCATTAGGTTTCGCCAAGAGAATCCCCCAATAAAAAATAAATATGATTAGCAACCACGATACCAATTTCACAACTAGATATGTTAGATAATATTTTGAACAATGTAGTAATGAAATATATACTAGGAGAGAGTTAGAATACATCTTTGAAGCACCAAACCCTAGACTTTAGGGTTTCACCAAATATGATTTCTAATGCTGCAATTTAATTTATCGATTTGAAGAACTCCTTAAATCATCCCACATGATGTTAGTACAATCCTTAAAGAACAATGTGGGAGAGATTATTTTCCTTTTTAGGGTTCACGATAAATAATGAAGCGTAAAACCTTGTACAAGATGTCTAGAAATCAAGATATAACATTAATTATTCACTAGAAAATGCATAACTATTTTTGTATTTTTGTTTTTTTTATATTTTTTAGACTTTTATATTTTATAAAGGAAGAAATAAATGATTTTGATTTTAAAGTTTTGGTGGTTGGTTTTTGGGAGTTAGACTTAGTGCCTTGTCTCCACTTAGGGCTTTATGGGGTCAATAAGTATTCCCCTAAAAGAATTGGTTATACAAGGATTATGGATTATAATGAGAGACTAGAACCTCGGTGGAAAATAGTCTCTTGTCTAATCAAGATAATTCGTGAAAACCAAGGCCCCACAAGAAGATTTTCCTCAAGGGAAATATTTTACCAACAATATAAACTATAACTTGAATATAATGGAAAAAACCCTTTCCAAAGAACCAAAATGAAAAAAAACAAATCAATGGATTAAGTACTTTCCAAGTTAATATGAGAAGAAGGAATAAGCCCTAGAAAATATCCTCTCCAAGTATTTAAGTAAATCCTCAAATGGATCGATCTTTCTAGCTATGTAGAAGTCTTTAACATTCACAATAATATCTTTGATGAACCAATAAAGAAAGAGCTCCAAAATTGACACCAAAAATCCAAGAAAGATCTTATATTAATGGCTTGTAAAAATGATCTCCAACAATTTACAATGATTTGGAATGATAGGAGAGCCTCTATTTATAGAGGATGCTTCTAGATCCTTCTCATTCATTATAAAATATTTTCCCTTAAATTTAGCCTAATAGACTAAGAAATGAGACTTGTTATCCACACAAAAAACAATAATAATTCAATAAAAAATCAATTGATACCACATGTGCATAAAACCCTCATGAAATAGGATCATCCCACAAAAATGGGGCCAATTTTCTCTCCAATTACAATGTTCCATCAAAACATTGATGTGGAGGCCTCAAAACAAGGTGGGGTAAGGCTCCAATGTTCCTCTCCTCCAAGTGGAGAGGCCTCATGAAAACATGGAGAATGACCTCTAAAGTTGCAAACCTTCTCATAATGTTCTCAAGGAATCATCAAGAGTAGTCTCCAAGGAAAGAGCAAGAACTCAAATCAAGAAAAGGTTCTCCACAAGGAAAGGAAACTCAATATCCAAGTCAAATCATGCCCCAAAACATCCACATGGCTACCATAAACCCCACATGTGTGGGTCATCCCTTAAATCAAGTGGAAAACACCTTGAAAAGTGGTGGAGGAAGATAAACATTCTAGGATCTATAATGTGGCATGTGTAGAGGATGTCCATGTATACAAAAGTAGGCCAAATGTTCCTTGTAGAATGTGACCAATTCCCCGTAATATGTGTACTTCCTCGAGAACTATGAAACTAGATCGGGAGACATGAAAATGAGTGAACATATATGCAGAATCATCTATGATAGTACCTGGTCAAAGTGTAATGAATACATAAGAAAGTGATCCATGCTTAGGAATACAATAAGTGTGTTATACATAGGTGTGACAACCTTTATAAAGAATGACACTTTTACATCATTAAAAATGGGTAGGAGACCATGTAGCTCCCCTAG
>ML802976.1:35504-47951 GCA_009831015.1 Picea engelmannii
AAAAAAAGCATGTTATCAATATCCAATCTACTATACAGTATATGTAATCAATATCCAGTCTACTATACAGTATTGAATGATGCAACATATCTAATCTGCTATACAATATTGAATGATGCAATACCTATACAGTATTGAATGATGCAACATATATACAGTATTGAATGATTCTCGTCTGCTATACAATATTGAATAATGCAATACAATAGATGGTATATAAGTCATTGGATTGAAATTGTTTTAAACTCCGACTACCTATACACCCCCTGCTACATCATTTATGCTGCCTAGCATACTGGATATTGACAACCGGAAAATACAATACAGAATCAACATCCGATAAAATTAATGTTCGTAGGCGTCCTATCATTGCCATTTTATTTAAACGAAATGACCTTGCGCGGAATACAGTGACATCGCTCTGTAAATGTTGATGTGGACAATCAATTTTGACAATCGGCACCATCGACAAAAGCCGAAGCAACGTCGGAACTGTAAAATCTAGTAATAGTGGTTTGTGTTTTCATTGGGCAGGTTGAAATTAGGTTTGTCTTTCCTTTTCACGGGTTGGAATCATGAATGCTTAGATCATGGAGGATCTTAACAATTGTTTGTCTTTCCGTTATATAGGTTGGAATCGTGAATGCTTAGATTATCGAGGATCTTAACTTGCCCATTTCAAGAAGGTTGAAATTATGAAAGTTAAAATCAAAGCCACGGTATCATGAAATCAAGTTTAATTGTGTACAAGGTTAGGGTAGCATATACACTATACAATGTTGTTAATTGTGTGTTTCTAGTTCTTCTGATCAATTGAGGGATGCAATTAACATATTAGATCCTATCCTTATAGAAATTGGGCAGTGACTCTTTGTCCAACAGAAAAGCTAAAGACAATTGAAAATCATGGGTATGGTACTAAGTTCAAGGAAAGAAACAAAAGTGGGAAGAAAAAGGTTAATATGAACATCATCAATCACAAGTTAAGAATAAAGAAATTCCTAAAATGAATACAAGTTGTCTACCAGCAGGAAATTCCTAAAATGAATACAAGTTTTCTACAGCAGGTTTATGGTACAATATGATGCAAAATTGTCTTGACCAAAAGATATGATGTACCCACTATCCAGCAAGTGTCATGTTAATAAATCATCTTCAAATTTTACAATGGATGAACCAAACCCTTCACATATGCCAAATGACTCATTCCGTTCTTAAGGAATTTCACAGGGGATATATTCACTGCATGTTTAATTCCAAAGAACATGATTCCGTTCTTAAGGAATTAAACATGGGATATATTCAATGCATGTTTAATTCCAAAGAACATGATTCGTGGTATTCCATCAACGAACCAAACCAAATCTTTTACATAAATTCAAAACTGTCCAATACATCTTTAAAAAATGCACTAAACATAATGACTACAACATGCACATTTTATTTGAACCCATAAAAATGGATGCAAGCGCAAACCCTAACTCATAACCAGACCTAAACCCTAACATTGAATCTCACCATTACTATGCACTAAAAGCCAGGGTATGGCACATTGAAATTATATAGAGCTCGTGAAAACATAAGAATTCAATCTCACCATTACTATGCACTAAAAGCCAGGGTATGGCACATTGAAATTATATAGAGCTCATGAAAACATAAGAATTGAATCTCACCATTACTATGCACTAAAAGCCACGGTATGACACATTGAAATTATATAGAGTTCATGAAAACATAATAAAAGGAGATTATTAAGAATATAAAATATCATTAGTGTTGAACACATAATCTTTGGGATTGTGTTTCCTATGTAAATAATTGTAAATATGAAGAGTAGTAGCTGATAGGAAATGTCTTTAATTATGGAATATCAATAATCACAATTTTATGTATTTATTAATCTACAAGCTATTGCAATATCTATCATATGTTATGTTTTCTTCCCACTCCTAGCCTGAGAGTGGTATCAGAGCCAATCCTGTTAACTCCATGAGTAGATTCCTTGTCTATTGAAAACTCCTCTATTGGTCTGCTTGTCCCGCTTGTCCCTCTGGAATATTCACACCCTTCAATGTGTGTGTCATTTTTGTGTTTCACCTAAAACCTAATATCACCAACATATCCATAAGTATAATCCAGTCTCTCTCTCACGAACTATTGGAATATGTTAAATACATTTGACTCTTGTGTTAATACAAAACTGCAAGTACAGATGCTTCCAACAATTAGGGTTATCAATTTGGTTTGGGCATTGAAGTCACTACAAATACTTTCAAGAATCAGAATAAATCCTCCAGTGATAGATTTCTTTGAAGAATATTTATGAAATCTCTACTACTATGAAGTATTATTGATATAGTTGCATTGTATTTGTTGCAATAGAAAGACAATTTTTATTTTTAATGGTGGAACCTCACTATATTTTCATTTTCTAACGTGTAAAGATACAATAATAATGCATTCTCTCATATCCATTATCAGTGTAGTGTTGATGGGAAAGGAGAACCACAGATAATGGTAGAGGAGGATAAAAAACACATTGATATTCAATGATCCGTGGAAAGGAATTTGTGAAGCAACAACAGTCGCTTAGAGAAGAAAAATCACTGAAGAAGAAGCAGAATAAGAAGAAGAAGCCTCAGAATCAAAGTGGAAGAGTAGCAAACCAACCATTTCAACCTCAAACAAAGAACATGAAATATGCAAAGACAAAGACCAGAAGGAATATGTTGTAATATGTGTGACAATAAGTAAGGAGGTGAGTCGTCATATATCCTATATTAGTGATTCCTATGACATGTTGAAGAGATTGAATGATCTATATGAAACACATTCTGAACTAGAACTCATAGAACTAATTTTGAATCTCTTCAACCTAGAGTTGAAGAATGATGGTCCTATAGATTTAGCTTTAGAAATCAAAGCCATAATGCATTACATTGAAGCTGTAAGTTTTAAACCTATGAAGTAAAGAAATGCATATAGATTCTTAAGCAATACAAAATTTAATCAATAGCTCATTCACATAGTACACAAAGATTTATACCAGAAACTCTCAACCGGGTAAACCTTTCTTATATTCATTATATCGAATTTCACCATTCACCATACCATATATATACAATGTTTTTAGGTATTTTTTAGATACCAAAACCCTAATCCCTTAATCTGGGATTAATTTACAAAACCGCTAAAAATAGCAAAATCCGCTAAAAATAGCAAAAACCGCCCAATCATAAAAAATTCGAGGCGCTGCCCCGAACCCCGTCAACCCTGGGCTATCTCTCGTTATGGGCTACATCCATGTTATTTCCTACCAACAACATGTCATCAACATACAACACTACATAAATGAAGTGATTACCAACCTGCTTGGAATATACACAGTGATCAGCCCTGCTTCTTACAAATCCCAATCCAAGGATGTAAGTGTCAAACTTTTGGTACCACATCCTAGGTGATTTCTTTAGACCATATAGTGACTTCTTTAGCTTATAGACCAACTCTTTCTTTCCCTTCACTACAAAGCCTTCTGGCTGCTTCATGTAGATTTATTCTTCCAAATCCCCATGTAGGAATGTTGTCTTCACATCCATCTGTTCCACTTCAAGATCAAAAGCAGTAGCAATAGATAAAAGAAACATAATAAAAGTTAACTTAGCAATAGGAGAAAAAATCTCACCAAAGTCAATTCCCTCTACCTGGGAATAACCTTTTGCTACTAATCGAGCTTTGTATTTCTCCACTTTACCTTGTGCATTAAACTTCTTCTTAAACAACCATTTTCTACCAACAAATTTTCTTCCAGCTGGCAACTCAACTATATCCCATGCCTCATTCTTATCCAAGGCATCCATTTCTTCAACCATGGCCTTCTTCCAAAGTTTACTATCCTATGAATTCGCTGCTTCCCTGACAGTTCCAGGATCATCATCAGTAATAGATAAAGAAAAATTTGAACGAAAATCAGGTGGACTATACCTTTCTGGTTGCCTTCTATCTCTCTCTGATCTCCTCAATACTGGGGTATGAGGTTCTTCTTCTACTTCCTCTTCTTCAGATGATTTAGATTTTGCATCATCCAACTCAAGCTCTATTTTCTCAGGTTTGTCTTATGTTGGTAGGAATTCCTGTTTAGACACATCTTTTACCACTCTGAAAACAACATCTCGATTGTAAACAGTTTTCTTGGTTTCTGGGTTCCAAAGCTTATAACCTTTCACACCATCTTTATAACCAATAAAGATACACCTTTTAGCCTTTTTATCCAACTTACTTCTATTTTCCTTTGGAACATGTACATAAACATCACAACCAAACACTCTAAGATGTTGAAGAGAGGGTTTCTTTCCAGACCATACCTTGTGTGGAGTTTTATCATCCAACACTGATGAAGGTGATCGATTGGCCAAGTAACATGTTGTACCCACTGCCTCTTCCCAAAATTCTTGTCCTAACTCGGCACCATTGAGCATGCTCCTTGCTTTTTCCATCAATGTCCTTTTCATCCTTTCTGCAACTCCATTTTGCTAAGGAGTGTATGGAGTAGTCTTTTGCCTTGCTATACCACACTTCTTACAGAATTCTTCGAATTCATTTCTGCAGAATTCTCCACCATTATCTATTCTCAATACATTTATTTTCTTCTCTGTCTGATTTCTACCAGAGCCTTAAACTCTTTAAATTTATCAAATACCTCATATTTCTTTCTAAGAAAATAAATCCATGTGTTCCTTGAAAAATCATCTATGAATGAAACATAATACACAGATTTACCTAGGGATGGAACATGAATAGGTCCAAACACATCACTATGTATCAACTCTAAGATCCCCTTTGCTCTTGTAGCACCAGATGAGAATCTTACTCGATTATGTTTACCATATATGCAATGTTCACAGAAATCAAAATCCAGAGTGAAATTAGACATACCTTCAACCATACCTTTACCGTGTAGTGTTCGAAGGCCCTTTTTTCCAATATGTCCCAGTCTTTGATGCTACATCAAGGTCTTCTTTCCAGGGACAATATTGGTCTTGCCTTCTTTATTTCTCTATTCAGGGACAATAGAACTATTACACACATTAGTATAAGTGCTTCCCAACAACTTGTATAGAGTTCCACACCGAACTCCCCTCATCAACACCATTGCTCGTCGTACCATCTTGCAAGTGTTCTTTACAAATATAGTATCCACTCCTGCATCATCCATCTTGCTTACAAATATTAGGCTCCTGGATAGTTTTGGAATGTGCAGAACCCTGGGAAGTGTTCTAATCCTTCCATATTTTAGCATCAAATTAACCCTTCCACGTCCCAAGATTTTTGTTTTCGAGTCATCTCCTAGGAATACATCACCACCATCATATTTTTCATATTCAGAGAACCACTCCCTGTGAGGAGTCATATAGTATGACGCACCTGAGTCGATCAACCATACATCACGGTCTTCATGTGTACTTGTAGATGTCGGGTAAACATCACCTCCTTCTTCAGTGGAGGTTTTTGCCTCTGTGGAAGAGGTACTATTAGATCCCTTTGGTTTTTCAACCTTCTTAGACTTGCAATCTTTATTATAATGCCCTCTTTTACCACACTTCCAACATTTCCTCAAAGATTTTCCTGGAGACTTAGATCTACCTGTAGATTTAGATCTCCACCCCGAAGGCTTACCAGGGTTCTTGTCTTGGGTATGACCTCTTACAAATAAAACATCTGTGCTATGACTATTCATGCTTTTCTGCGTCATATCTTCAGATAACAAGGATGAAACTACATCCTCATACTTCAATGTAGATTGAGTGGTATTACCAATTGCTACAACCAAATTATCCCAAGAGTCTGGCAAAGAACATAACAAAGTAATACACTTATCTTCTTCTGCAATCATAATATTAACAGAGGCAAGTTGACTTACCAGAGTATTAAAGGCATTTAGATGTTCTATCACAGAATCTCCATCTTCCATCCTAAGATGATACAACTTCTTTTGAAGAAACAACTTGTTTACCAAGGACTTTGATTGATACAAATTCCCCAACTTATCCCATAGTTCCTTGGCTGTAGATTCTCCCAAGACATTCAACAAAACTGAATCTGCTAGGCAAAGTCGAATAGTACTCCTTGCTCTTCTGTCCAACTTCTCCCAATCTTCCTTTGACATACAAGTAGGTGGTGTACTGGTAGTTTGTGTATTGGTAGGTTGTGTACCAGTAGCCTGTGTGCTAGTAGACGGTGTACTAGTAGGCTATGTACCAGGATCCACAACGATCCATTGTTCTTTGTCTACAAGAAGGTCCTCCATCTTCAAATTCCATAGATCAAAGTTTTTACCATTGAACTTCTCTATCTCGATTCTAGGAGAACTCGCCATTCCTCTTTCTGCACTCAAATCACCACTACAAAAGCTCCCACTAAACCCAAGTTTATCACAGACCCAAGATAAACTTGATCTATCAAGACAGAGCCAAACCCTCAACAACAAAGGCATCCCTCTGAAGCAAAAAACGAGCTCTGATACCACATGTAATTTTTAATCCTATGAAGTAAAGCAATGCATATAGATTCTTAAGCAAAACAAAATTTAATCAATAGCTCATTCACATAGTACACAAAGATTTATACCGGAAACCCTCAACTGGAAAAACCTTTCTTATATTCATTATATCGAATTTCACCATTTACCATACAATATATATACAATGTTTTTAGGTATTCCGTAGATACCAAAACCCTAATCCCTTAATCCGGGATTAATTTACAAAACCGCTAAAAATAGCAAAATCCATTAAAAATAGCGAAAACTGCCCAAAAAAAATATTTTCGGGGCGCTGCCCTGAATGATGCGTGTAACCAGGGGAGGGAATACATGCCCCCCCCCCTGGGAACCCCCTAGGAAAGCGTCTGGTGCACACAACACTGAAAGAGCACTAGTACGAGGGATCGTCAGACGCAGTTGTAATATCTGACACGCCCACACACACACATGCAAAGAATATAACACATACCCAACATAAACGACTAGAGTGAATATTGATCTCTCACTCACAATATTCATTAAGGCCCTCTACCCTACATATTCTCACTACTTTGAATTGCTTCAAGCAAGTGGTCAAATGAAATCCATCACATTAGACAAGCCTATGGAGAAAATTGCAGAGCATGAGAAAGCCTTTGGAAAGAAGTCAAATCCTTCAACTAGCGAGACTAATTAACTTACTTAGAAAGGCAAGAGTAAACAACATGATTCTTCTAGAGGAGAAAGTAGCAGAAGGGGATGTGGATGCAGAAAAAATATTTTCATAGTTAGGGGGTAGAAACAACCAAGGTGATAGATACAATCTTCATTGCACCCGTTGCAAAAAGAATGGGTCACATGAAGTAGGTGACTGCAGAGTTCCATGGGATAAGATCAAAGAAGACATACAAAATGATAATGAAGACAAAGGTAAACCTTCATAACCAAAAAAAGGTAATCCACCTTAATCTTCCCATTACATTGTTTTCCATTGCAATATAGGAGTAACAAAAGATTTATTTAACATTGCATATACTCCTTGGAAAGATGCATGGCTTCTTGACATATGCATTATAACCTCTCACATGACATTTCAAGGAGACTTATTCTAAGACTACAATGAAAATGTAGATGACATAGTGTATTTTGCAGACATGTTCAACCTCAAACCCTCGGGAATGAGCACCCTAAATTCAAGTTTCTTGGATTCCAAAATTTTCTTCTGCATAATGTGCTCTATATTTATAAGTTAAAAGGAGATTGTTGTCCCTTGTGCACATTCGACAACAAGGCCACTTTGTTCATATGATCAGTGGAAAAGTTGAAATCCAAAGGGATTTTGATAACATGCTTGTAATGACTGGACTGGAAGATGGAAGATTGTTGAAGCTGAATGAGACATCTTTCCATACAAAAAAATGCTACATACCTCTCTGATCACGACAAAGGTATAATGTCATATAGTATTTTTTGGCATTCTAGATTTGGTCATATCAATTATGACAGTTTTTGTTTATTCAAAAAGAATGTTGTTTCTGGTTTTCCCACTATTCCTAGGAAAGTGAAACAATCTGATGTTTGTATCCTTGGAAATCATAGCAAACAACCATTCCATGATTCTATTTCCAGAACATGTAGAAAAATCATACCGATTCATTATGATTTGTGCAGCCCTATGTCTGTTTCTTATACAAATGGAAATAAATATATTTTGTCTTTTATTGATGATTACACCAGGATGTGTTGGGTGTACTTGCTGAAAGATAAATCACAAGATTTTGAAAGATTTAAAAATTTTCATGTATGGATTGAAAATGAAGCTCAATACCGTATTGGCTCTCTTCGCAATGATAATGGAAGATAATATACATCTAATGAATTTGAAATCTACATTCTCCGAAATGGGATCAAACATCAAACCATAGTTCCATAGAATCCCCAACAGAATGGGGTGGTTAAACAAATGAATGGGACTCCTAAATATGGTTTGTCCCATGATTATGTTCAAGAATGTTAAATTGTTGTTTTGGGTTGATGCAATTCTATGTTTAGTTTATGTAAAAAAAAAGTGTCCATATCATGCCATTAAAAACAAGACTCCTTATGAAATGTGGTATGGCCACATTCCTTTGGTGAGGCATCTTAAGGTCTTTGGTTCCACCTGATATGCATTGATTCCTAAGGAGCAAAGAAGCAAGATCAATGCAAGGAGCCATAAGTGCATCTTCGTGGGGTGATCAAATACCACCATCGGGTATCATTGTTATGATGAGACAGGAAATGCGTTCATCCTTTCCAGAGATATGATCTTTCTTGAATCCATCAAGAAAGACAAAATTGTTGAGAGGCAACTTGATCATCTAGACATATTCACTCATTTAAAGACATATCATGAATTTGATAATGAGATTCCACATCTTGAAGGGGGTATCCCTATCTCGGGACAATCTCTTGAATCTCCTTTCGAGGCACCATATTCCCCACATGAAGAAGTTTATGCCACTTCATTAGAGCCTGAAGTTCAGTTGGATGATGTGATCGAAAAGATTGAAAAAGCTTAGGCTTGATGAGAACTCGACACCATGTCAATCAACTATGCAACATGGACCATCTTAGAAAGGTCCACCAAAATGTCTCATTAAAACACTTTAAAGTGTTCATCCCAATGAGGTTGGAAAGATAGTAATTATAATGTCCTCAAGACAAGATGAAGGTAATGTATATAATTCAAACTGAGGTGATGTAGATGACATGGATGTTTCTTATGATTGTGAGTTGAATTTATCTACTAACCTTGAACCAACTTCCATTGAAGAAGCCATTTCTCATGATGAATGGAAAGAAACCATGTAGAAGGAATATGATTCTCTCATCGAGAATGAGACGTGAAAGTTGGTGGATCCTCCATTTGGAACCAAACCAATCGGCAGCAAGTGGGTATTCAAGAACAAGTACAAATGAGATGGCTCACTTGACAAGCACAAAGAAATACTCGTGGAAAAAATATTTGCACAAAAAGGTGTTGATTATGAGGAGATTTTTTCCTGCACAACAAAATGGGGTACCATCCACACTCTATTTTCCATGGAATCAGAAAATGGATGGAAAATTCGTCAAATGGATGTGAAGACTGCTTTCTTGAATGGAGACTTGAAAGAAAATGTGTTCATGTTTCAACCAAAAGTATTTGTTGTGAAAGGACAAGAACATAAGGTATCCAAGTTCATCAAATCCTTATATGGCTTGAAACAACCACGAGCATGGTATGAAAAGTTAACTGAGCATCTTCTGAAATTGAATTTCAAGCATTTCAATCATAACGATGCAACTTTGTTTGTGAAGAAAGTTGAAAAAATTGTTGTATATCTTGTAGAATATGTAGATGATCTATTGATAACAAGGAACAATGAAAGATAAATTGCATCCATAAAGAAATAATTGAAGAAAGGCTTCAATATGAAAGATTTGGGACATCTTCAATACTATTTGGGTTTTGAGGTGATTCAAAATACAAGGTTCATATTCATCTTCTAGAAGAAGTACATTGGAGGACTATTAAAAAAGTTTGGGATGACTAAATGCAATCCTATTTCTACTCCAATGGAATGGAATTTGAAACTCGCAACAAAAGAAATGAATGAGTTTGAGGATGCAACCAAGTATAGAGATCTTGTGGGAAATTTTATCTATTTTATTACCACCAGACCAAACATTTCATTTATTGTTGGCATTCTTTCCAGGTTCATGCAAAATCCTTGTGAAGGACATTGGTCTCTCGCAGAAGGATTTCTAAAATACTTGAAAGGCACTAAAGATTTTGGAATCAGATACTCTAAGGTGGATGACTTCAACCTGATTGGAAATTCTGATTCATACTTTGACGGGGATAAGGAAAATGGAGTGTCAACTTCAGGCTATTTCATGAGTCTTGGATCAATAATTGTCTCCTGGAGATCACACAAACAGTCAGTTCCAACAGATTCCACAATAGAGGTAGAATATGTGGCAATTGCAGAAGCAGCAAATGAGATTGTGTGGCTTGGGAAATTCTTGAAGATTTGCAAGAGAAACAAGTGAATTTTGCTTCTCTTCTAGTTGACAATATTTTTTCAATCAAATTGGCCAAGAATCCTAGATTCCATGATGAAACCAAGTACGTCAACAAAAAGTATCACCTGATTCGATATCATGTAGAGGCCAAGACTATTCACTTAAGACATTGTTCCACAAATGAGAAAATTGCGGACATCTTCACCAAAGCATTTGGAAAAGAAAAAATTGAGAAGTTCATAGTGATGCTTGGATTCAAACACACCCCTTCGGATTAAGAGGGTGAATGTTGGACACATAATCATTGGGATTTTGTTTCGTATGTAAGTATTTGTAAATATGAAGAATCGTAGATGATAAGAAACGTCTTTAGTTATAATCGCAATTTTATGTATTTATTAACCTACAAGCTTAATGCAATGTCCATAATCAATGGAGTTATGTTTTCTTCCGACTCCTAACCTAACAATTCGATTACCTTGTCAAGCCTCAATGTTAGTTGTTGGAGACAACAAAAACCATGTTGTCAAAGTTTCTCCGTAGTCTTTTCCCTACAACAATGGTTCCAAGTAACTAACTATCGCCCATGGAAATTCATTGTAACCAAATAAAGGAAATGATAGAGACGAGACGAATAGATTATCCCTGCCATCTCCAACTAAGGAAAAGGAAACCACAACAAATGTTGTTGATTAAATACATGGTGAACAAATTAATATATATGGACGAAGGAGAGCGAGAAGAGGAAAATGTAGGTGTAGTGGACAAGCGATTTTAGACATGTTTGGCGAATGGTTGGCCAAACCTATGGGACAAAGAGTACGTATAGCAAGAAGAGATGGGCAGGCTCTCTATATCCGTTGCTTGAGCTACGACATATACGACCCATCAAAAAATCGACCAGAAAAGCACGAAAACCACTTCAATTCGAACTGAATAGCTCACACACCCTTGTCAACATAGTCATCGAACAAGGTTACTTTGTACCAGATTCAAGGGTGTGTAGGTGGTCAATTAGGATTTTCTTAAGGGTGTATGATTATGGGCCTCCAGAATTTGTTTAGATGGATTAACTTTGATTTTGATTTTTTTTTTATGATAAATTATTGGTTTAGTCTAACATTAAATATCATGTAGTTAGTTAATGATTGACTTAGTAAATAATGTATCTTGATTTATTGGATATACTATGTATAATGAAAAGACAATAATTTAATGATTGAATCATTGCATGGTGTTTAATGATAGTCTATTATTTCCTTCAATTAAAATTGACATGAAAATTTGACAAATGTTGCACCCCAGATCACTAGACTCCGTGCGATGTTACTGTATTCCGTGCGAGGTCATTTCATTTAAATAAAATGTCAATGGTAGGACGCCTACGAACATTAATTTATGAAGTAAGCTAACGACGCTACGTTTTGGAGCCCGATGGGACGTCTCGGGCACCGGGCACCAAAAGGTAGAACGCCCAGCCGGCCGTCATACCCCTCCGCCGCCCAGCGCCCCTCCGCCCCGTTCGCCACTCCGCCGCCCAGCTCCCCGTTCCGCTCGACGTCCCTTCGCATTTGAATTTTGAAATTTAAATGGAGGGAAATTCGACGGCCTTTTCGGCTTCCTCGGACGACATCACGGACAGCGGCAATTCTTCACGCAGTTTCTCGCCTCCACCGATGCCCGATGGCCCACCATGAAGGTAGAGGCCCACTGAGCTGGTTTTTCTCTGCAGAGAGATAATATAGGGAGGCCCGCTAGAGTATCCGGAAGAGAACCGGTCAAGAAATTGAAGGAGAGCATCAAAGTTCCAAGCTTTGTGCATTTGCCCAATTCAGAAGGGATTGTTCCAGTGAGTTCTGCGTTCACCATATTTAAAA
>ML802976.1:48051-67247 GCA_009831015.1 Picea engelmannii
TGGTTCTGTAAAACCCAAATGAATGGCTTCTGGGCAGCTTCCAATCCAAGAGCGAGCTCTCTGATCTCTTCATCGGAGGGTACGACTTCGCTACCGAAAGAAATGAAAAGAACAGATGCAGGCGCCTTGGAATTCAACCGTTCTAGACATTGGTCTTCATGGATACTGCTCTTCTTACTGCGAATGGCGCTATCATGTGTTACAGTAGTAGACTGATCCGAGAAAGAAGAAGAGGGGGCCGCCATTGCCATCGGGCATCGGTGGAGGCGAGAAACCGCGTGAAGAATTGCCGCTGTCCGTGATGTCGTCCGAGGAAGCCGAAAAGGCCGTCGAATTTCCCTCCATTTAAATTTCAAAATTCAAATGCGAAGGGACGTCGAGCGGAACGGGGAGCTGGGCGGCGGAGTGGCGAACGGGGCGGAGGGGCGCTGGGCGGCGGAGGGGTATGACGGCTGGCTGGGCGTTCTACCTTTTGGTGCCCGGTGCCCGAGACGTCCCATCGGGCTCCAAAACGTAGCGTCGTTAGCTTACTTCTTAATTTATCGGATGCTGATTCCGTATTGTGTTTTCGGGCAATATACAGAGATTCCCTTCCAATTAAAAATATATTACGTCCATCCTCGTACGATTCTTTGGAGCGTCAACTAGCACAGGGAGTAGGCTAACTCAAACAAACAGATTCGCTTTTCAGTCCAAAAAAATGACCTGAATTTGGTCAGATTTTCAGAAGTAGTCTGAGTTTTCCATGGATTTCAAAGTTTCATGTATTTCAGAATTTTATCTTAAGGGTTTTGCTTCATTTTAAACTAACCCAGATGCTAAAAAAAATCGATCAAAATTCTGGATTGACCAAAAATTTAAAATAAAGCTACTAAAAAACCCTAGGAAAAAATAACTGGAGAGAGAAGATTATTGCTAGCACACCCCCTAAGTAGCCCTTAATTTAAAAAAACCCTAATTGACACTACTCACTGGAAAATCCCTGACCAATAAATAATTTACCCAGCAAATGATAATATGCTAATTTCAATAATAATTAATAACCATGTTTTGAAATGATAAGCTAAGTTCAATAATGATTAATAAATTTCAATAATAATTAATAACCATATTTATTAATAAATTTCAATAATAATTAATAACCATATTTTGAAATGATAAACTAATTTCAATAATGATTAATAATCATGTTTTGAAATGATAACAAAATAATGGAAATGAACATATTTAATAATTTTAGCCATAAATTCTAATAATATGTTTAGCCATGGAAAAGTATGTCAAAATATAAATAAGAAAAAGCTTAAACTGTGCCAAATTCCCGCGATTAAATCAACTTTTATTAAGCACACTTTAAATTGTGCCACATTCATCTTTATTGAATTTGCTTGGGTCGTGAGACTTGTTACCTCAAAATGTAAACGAAACGTGTAAACGTAGACGTAAATGTGGCAATGCTTTTCATTTTTAACGGTATATTTTTTGGATCAGTTTTGTTGAAAATAAGATAGAAATTAAAAAATATCTATATAATTACAGGATTTCAGTTGTTAAGAGCGTACAATCTGAATGTTATAAAAACTTTTAGTGTTAATTGATTTAAGTATTAAAAAAAATATTTAAAAATAAAATTAAAACTATGAAATCATCATTTCATCAACCATTACATAACTAAATAAAAAAAATAAAACTTAGAATGTTCTGATTTATCCGGGCCTCAAACCCTGTCCAACCATTTTACAGAAGTGGTAATATCCTCAAATATCTCCTAGTAAAATGCCGTTATTAACACTGGATGTCTTTTCTTCAATTGGAAGTTATGTTTGATAGATGGAACGATAAATGCTTGGGCAAGCTAATCACAACTATAATTAATATATATATATATATATATATATATATATATATATATATATATATATATATATATATACTCGAGGATGCTCGCGCGTGATCAGTGCACAACGACCCAAGATCCAAAAGGTGTGCATGACACAAACTCGCCGTTGGGAACGTTTTTAAATATATGTGATTGTAGATACTATGTTTGTCTCAAGTTTAATGAGAAACACCCTTCGTTTGATTTGATTGGACAACGGTTCTTCACAGCTTGGTAATTAGGTAATTATTTGAGTGAAAATAGCTTACTTAATCAGCTAAATACGCTGGAAAAATTATTGGAATAGTAATTTCTTATTGCAAGGAACAATATTTAACATTTAAATTATGTATATGAAATTTATGATTTCTTGTGAAATTATAACAAAAGGTTGTGTTTAAATGTTTTACTTGTTTTAGGAAATGATTTTTTGGCTAAGGTTTTGTTTAAATGTTTTACTTGTTTTAGGAAATGATTTTTTGGCTAAGGTTTTGTTTAAATGTTTTACTTGTTTTAGGAAATGATATTTTGGCTTGAATTTGGTCATATAAATATGTACTAAATCATTATTTTTTGTTTTATTAAAATTCATTTTTGAATGTAGAAATGGATTCAATATGCTGAAAAACTTCTTGGTCACTAAGATTATATAGAAATAATCACTCAAATATGTAGATGTAACAATTATATGTTATAAGAAAAAATCGCAAAAAAAAAATCATTTCTTAAAACTTTTAGATTTAGTGAATTTGACCCTTACTATCTTATGACAAAAGAAACAACATTAGTACAATCTAGTGCTATGGGATTACATGAATATGGAGGTATTTTTCCAAGGTCTAACTTTTCATTTTCATAGTGGGCACGGATTTTTTTTTTAAAGAACTCCATAAAATTATTAGAAATTTGATTTTTTTTTATAAGTAAGAAATTCTATTAAGATATTAACAAATAAACATTGGTGTCTTCATAATGAAGAGATCATTTAGATAGTTTTTAAGAGTTTACAAGTCTGTTGGCCATCTGATTGACTAAAACAAAACAAAAATGACAAAAAGAGGCTAGTATACTAAAGAAGGTATATAAACTATAATAAGTTGAAAAAACTAGAATACCTCAGAGTGATGCAACTAGATTAACCCTCAAAATTTTGAACCTCAGGCTCCACCTTATGTCATTTCTTGTCAGCTCTAATGTCTGCATGTGAAGAACTAGCATCATGAGATAGTTTATCACCTTTTACAATCTTAATGGTGCCCCATTCCTTTTCACTGGCCATGAAACCATTGAAATTGAAAATTTGTTTTGCCCCTTCAAAGCGTCTATATGCTCGTTTAGTTTCATGTATTCCTACTCTTTAGGTATCATGCCCAGGGCCACCATTATTTTGACATGCCAATACAACGCCCCAATGCTATTGAATTTAGTGTCTTTGTTTCTTGTGTAACCTAGATCTAGGCTATGTCCCCCACCTCCTCATTGATCTTTCCATCCTCCCTCTATGAATGCACAATATGAACATCCTCCTCGAGAGGATCCATAGACGCCTTGCCTCAGACAAGACATGATGCTGATAATGGTTGGCAGTTGCCTCTATTGCTAGAGAATACTTGGTTGTACTTCCTAAAGAAGACACCGTGCTACCTTTCTGAGGATCCATGATAAGGTAAATTCCCAAAGGCCAATTGAGAGAAACACAATTGAGAAAGGAAACAATAGCAGGAAAACATTTCCAAACCACATATATATGCTCGAGAAGGGAATTACTCCCACATTTCACCATAATGGAGCTTCGTACCACCCACATAGGTTGTCAATCATCAAAATAAGAAGGGTTCCTATCACCAAACCCCACATCGGTTTTTGCATGCTCCACTTCCTACTCTAGTGCCCTAGGAATATCATTCTCCCACAAGCTTTTAATTGAACATGAAGTGCAATGAACGAACCGAGAAGGAAGGACAAGGGATGCAACCTAGAGCGTTCCACCCTCATAACTCTTCCTCACTTAGCTTTGAGGACTAGTAACATCCCTTGCCCTCATATTGTCGTGGCTTGCTAGGCCACATGTCACCCCATCCAGGTAAAATTTGAATATTTTTAAATATCCCTAAATATTTTATAAATGACATTTTAAGAATTAATAAGATTCACCAAGGTTTTTACACTTTAAGATAAGTATGGATCCTTAAAATTTTCTTTGATAATGGACCAACCTATCCTGCTTCTAAACTAACTTCATTTCAACACCGAACGCCATTTGGAAAATATTTGACATCCATCTCCTTCATTGATCATCGCCAATGTTGTTTATGTGTTAATCAAAACATTTTCAATGAAGTAACTCTGCCTCATTTCAATCGATCCAGTAGAAATTGCATTCCATGGGCTCAAAGGCAGATTAGAAGAAATCAAAATCCTCATAGAAGTGATGAATTCAGAGAAAGTCATATGTCTAGTGAGGTGAATCTATTGATGACCATCTGAGCTTGTGTCCGAAAGTGTGCGTTTTCATCACAGTTTTGTCCATGTGATCGAGCTTTCGCTAAACCTCCATGTACTCTTCTTAAAAGTTGAGACCAAAATGTGACCTGGATGCTACATGTTTTTCCTTTCCCAAAACAATGAGAGAGACCTCCTCATCAGTATGTCCTAGAGTTGTGTGCAGTATAGAGATGGTGTATGGGACTTTAATGTAAATAGTTTCAGATATGCAATGTTACATATTTTTTCAACTCTATCTTAGTTTCCTTGCACGAGAGAAGCACTAGTTGTATTTTACAAATAATCAGAACATGGTTGAAGACACGGAGAACAATTTTCCTTTCCACCATTTGAGGTCCATGGACATTTTTTGTGTCGGTGATGCTTTTGAGTTTTTTGTTTTTCAATTATTTAGACATAATATGGCCCTCCCTTACGTTCATTATATCTAATAAGGTCATTGTTCCAAATACATTTTGGCTGTTCCACTTAGTTTTGTTATTCAATGGCCATTTCAACCACTACTTGTTTTCACAATTAGATACATGATCCAGAATTGGATCCAGGAGCCAAGATGGGGTCCAGGAAGGACTAAAAATCAAAGTGCTCAAAATCTCTTCAAATCAGACGTGTGCGTAGGCCTCGTTGATACGAACCCAACTCAACTTGAACTGGATCAAATGAACATCGTATGCGAAACATATCACGGTCTGTTCATTTGGACAAACATACCAAATTTGCTGACTGTACAGTCCATACAATGTTGACATGGCAACTGACTATATAGGTCGTACGGTCGTACAGGGACATGGTAGTGATGTGTTGGCATTGACTAGGCAGTTGATGGTGATAGGTGGATGAGTCCTATGGTGACATGTGGCACCATTGCAAGGGTGACATGTGGCACGTCTGTACAGCTGACGTGGCAAGGTTGTACAACTGTATGAGACATGGAAACAGGCTGATGTGGAAGGTACAGTGTCATATGACAGGGTAGACACATAGGCAATTGTGTGGACCAGTCATCACTTGACATGTGGAATATTGTGGGAAGTGGTAAGGCACCACGTGGCCTAGTCATGGGTTGCCACATGGCACCCATCGATTGGTTAGAAGTTTAAAAAAAACTTGTTTGGATTCCACCGGGGTCGAACCCTTGACCTCCGGTCTAGGCAATGTTTTTGTAGGGCCAGACTACCAGCTTGCCCTTGGTGTTGCTTATAAACCATGGTCATGAGTTTCACAAAGAAGTGATGGGATGAGAAATCTTAGAGAACCTTGTTATAAATATTATGTAGTAACCAACTAATCCAATAAAATATATAACTTCTGAAACATTTATGGGTGTTGTCCATCCTCTAATGGATTCAATATTCTCTGGATCCACTGTTATACTTTGTTCTGAAATAATGTGTCCCAAGTAATGGATCTATTCTTGGTAAAAACAACACTTGCTAATCTTGGAATAGAATTGATGTTCCCTCAGCACTTGCAATATCAATATTAGGTGATGTTCATGCTATTCCTTTGACTTAGAATAGGAAAGTATGTCATACAGGAATACTATGAAAAAATTATCCAAATAATTTATGAATATACCATTCATTAAGCACATAAAGACAACTGGCGCATTGGACAATCCAAATGGAACCACTACAAATTTAGAATGCCCATACCTGGTTCTAAAGGTTGTCATATTGATGTCTTCTTCCTTGATTCTTACCTGATGGTACCCTGATCTCAAGTCTATCTTTGAAAATATATTTTCCCCTCTTAGCTAATTAAAGAGGTCATCAATTCTGGGTAGAGGGTACTTGTTATTTATAATGGATTTATTCAGCTATCGAAAGTCAGCACACATCCTCAAAGTTTCATCCTTATTTTTGACAAAGAGTATTGGCTCTCCCCAAGGTGAAACACTTGGACATATGTACCCTTTCTTCAACAATTCTTCCAACTGCATTTGTAATTCTTTTCATTCGTGTGTACTCATTCGATAAGGTGTTTTTGATAACGGGGAAGCTCCTGGCACTAAATAAATAGAGAAATCTATCTCCCTCTTTGTTGACAACCCTGGTATTTCTTGGAATACATATTCAAATTCTTGTAGTAGAGAAAATTCTTCAAGGCTTGGCACCTTTGTATTTTTTGTCTCCTCCACATGGGCTGCATACAATTGACATCCTTTTTTGAAACATCTCTTTAGTTGTAAGGATGAGATCTCCCTTATAGAGATGGGTCTTGGAACTCCTTTCACAATGCTTTTTTTTCCGCCATGGTCATGCTTCGCAGCCTGAGTTCAAAGAACTCCTGCATTTTATTGTCATATAAGTGTTATGAAAGGTACTCCTTCTTAAAATATTTCTTGAACTGCTTCCAAGTGATACTACTCTCATTAATGTGCTCAACTTGCTTCAACTGATCCCACCACATAGTAGTTTTCCCATGTAAATGGTATGAGGAAATTCTGGCTTCTAGGTTTGATGGGTGGTTATGAAATTGAAAATACCTCCTGAGTCCAAGAAACCATGCCTCATCATCCTCTTCCCTTTCTCTTTCACCATCAAAGGATGGTGGCTTAAGCTTCCTCAACTCTCCTTCAAAACTGTCCAATTCATGTCTTCTTCTTTGGTGCCTAACATGAGACACCTATGGACTACTTATGGAATCTTCAGATGCATAATATTTCGTTGTTGAATAGGGATGTGAGTGTTGTCTATGAGTTCTTCTAGCACTTCTTGAATAACCAGTTCTTTTGCGGTCATCTCTTCTTTCATGACATCTTCCCTCTTCCTCCTATTTTGAGTTTGATCCATTCTTTGTTTTCCTCTGCAACTGATTTAAGCTTTGCATCACTTAAGCATTTATTTGATTTTTTTCTCTTATTAGTCTCTCATTGTCTTCTTTGTAACTCTGCACTTCTATTTTCAATCTTCTCATAGTCTTTATCAATGTTTCTTGCTCCCCTCTGGCTCGGTGTCCGTTGGATGCTATCTTTGCATTACAAACACTGATATTTCGACCTTTGTCCTCCTTATCATGGCTAGAAGCTCCCTCTCCTTCTTCCATTTATTTAATATTCATTATTATATTGAAATGATATGTTTACACCCTTCACAATTATGAAAAATGTGCAAGCAACCATTTTGTTAGAACTATGCATATTAAAAAAAAATTCCAAACAATGTTACATGTCCTTTTTCTTCTGAATTCATGAAGAATATATTATCATTATCCATATTATCACAATTCCATGTTATTCTCCTCTGAATCATCTTTCCCAATCACTGTAATCTTTCCCCAATTCGATATATGAGTTGAAAGTTATGGCTTCTTGAAAAAAAATCACTTTCAACCCATTTTCTTTTGTTTTTGCAACAAGATCTTGGTGAAAAATTCCACATATTGTTTAGTTGATATAGAATTCAAATTCTGCACAAGAATTTCCT
The DNA here is from genome assembly GCA_009831015.1 of Picea engelmannii. Classification (NCBI taxonomy): domain Eukaryota; kingdom Viridiplantae; phylum Streptophyta; class Pinopsida; order Pinales; family Pinaceae; genus Picea; species Picea engelmannii. The sequence continues at coordinate 55,864 of ML802976.1, forward strand.
TCAAACCACTTTCCATGTGACCATGACTCGAACCCACATGATTATTCACTCTTTAGTGCCTTCCTTCGTATTCTTCTACACAGGAACTTGCTCGAACACTATGTCTAAGGGCTTGGTTACTTCCATATATTTTTTTGCCTCTAATTGACCCCCATTACCTTTTCATGAGAACAACACTGGGATCAAGTCCTCCGGAATTCGACCTTCGGCTATTCTCCGTTTTCAATCTTTCGATTCTCTCGGAGTTAAAATTCATTGAAGTCCTTCCAATAACTCTACTAGTATATTGGATGGTCGAGTTTTAATCTCCCATTGATTGGATGGTACCACCCCATCTGGAGATTTCAACAAGATCGACGGTCACGACTTAATCCGATGTTGATATGGATGGCCTTAATCAATTCAGGACTTCGATGCTCTAGGAGTCCAGAAAATTTCTACTCCTGAGTCGTTGAACTCCCCCAAAGTGATACCTTCCGAAGTGATTACACAATATTTCCACTGCTCGATCTAATGACCATGAATTAATTAAGCATCGGGATGGACGATCCTTATTCATTTCGTGACTTTGATGCTCCAGGACTCCGAAACAATTCCACTCTCGAGTTGTTCCACTTCACAGGAGTGATAACTGCAGAAGTGCTTATTCCATCCTTCCACTACATGATCTAATTGTTTATAAAGGCCCTGAAGGGATATTAGATTGACGGTCTGCATGAATTCACGACTTCAGTCTTCGACACTTTCGCTGGTAGAGACGTTGGACACTCTCTGTAATAAACCTCAAATTTATCATAATTTTTTTTTTCCTAGGGACATTATCCTTTAAATTTTCATAAGATGGGTGCTTACATCTCCTTTTGGCTTGGAATGAGCTTTGAACATATCACTTTAGCAGAACGAGAAGTTTCAATGAAAAATAAAAGGACTTTTCCTAAACCCCTATATCATACTATATAAATGTTGATACTTAGGTTTATTTGCCCATACACAAAGATTGTATTTCCACTTTCCTAATTAAGGGAGTTGGGCTGGAGTGGACCTTGCACGCACCATGTTATAACTCTGACATTAAATACCTATACTCTTACCTAGCTGAGTTGACATTAGGACTAAGGGTGGGTAACCAAGCACTTCTCTTTGATGTAACATTTTGGTTATGATACGATTGGTGTCTTCCATCATAACAAACAGTTCCCGACTCGTCCCACTTAGGTCACTATGTAACTAATTAACTACCCATCCATGTTTAGTTGGTGTAACGAGAGGAGTACTTCAGAGAGTGGAGGTGTAACGACCGATCATGTACACTGGACAGTCATGGATATACTACGTATCTTTCACATTTAAGGAAGGCAGGTGCATCTGACAGGGGGAGTTAAGACTTTGACCTAGAATTAAATTGGCCTCCGTCTCGACGGCTCGTCCCTTGTTCTTCCCAATCCTGATGTGCCATCCAAACCCTAGCACATGGCTTGTACTTCTGAATGGTTAAGGGTGTTGATCGTCCCTCTAGGGTTTGTCAGTCTCATTCTTGTTCTTATGATTTCGTAGAGGAGGTTCTGTACTAAGCATTGTTGCATAGGAAAGGGTTTCCGCCTCTACGATCGTCATTGGTGCAGTCAACAACAATCCTCCGTCTACCTGGTAAGACCCTATGGAAATATCGAACCTCAGTTTTAAAAAGGAAACACAGGGTTCAGGAGTGTGATTAGGAGAATTTTTACTTTCTGTAGTAGGAGTCAGAGTTTATGTGATCTCTCTTGTCATTCCAGTGTAGACCAGGGTAGAGGTTAACATCGAGAGTCCTTACTTTATACCACCATGGCCATGCGCCCTCTGTTTGTGTCCCGTGGATTTCTTCTGACTCTTTTACTTAACTCTGAGAATGGAAACTATTTCGGAGGCAAACCTGTGTAGCACCAAAAGGGTTTATCCATTCGTCGCAGAGAGACACAAGGGTCTATCGTACTGTCCTCCTCTGTGTTTGATGCATTCTATTTGTACTATAGTGATGGCCTCTTGGTAAATTATTTTTGGAATACTTCTTGGAAATTTGATTGTTCGTATATATATATATATATATAATGTCGTTTTTCAGATTCTTCATATCTGTTTGTGCAAAGTTCTATTTATGTAAGATTGATCTTCTTGAATTCACAGTATTACTTCCTCTGTTAACCTTTTTGTTTAAAGCTTTGCGTGAAAATGGGTATCGTTGTATTAATGGTGGGACTTTGTTTTGTTACGAGGTACCCACCAGAAGTTCCAGGCATCACTTTATCTGGCCAGAGTCATGATTACAAACCAGGCACGACCACTGGAGGTCACGACGTTTTTAAGTTAAGTAGTCTAGCATCCCTGTGGACCTCAACTATTTGATTTTATGATTTGAAGTTTAATATTTTTCTAACACTTTCCGGTGATGGCCGAGTGCAGGGATGTTCACTCCTCGGCGTAGGTACTGGTTTCTGTTCAACATGAAAAAGGTACTCGGGTTCCATACAAATTCCTCTCAAATCGCTCCTTAAAAATAATAAGTATGGAAGTCCCGATTATGTTCGTAGTGTTTCTGCTGTGATGACTATTTTGGGAAAAACTTATCTATGGTGCTCTGTACATTACCCCTATGATTCATTGTATTCAGAACAATTTACTAGTCACACTGGCCATTATTGCCGGATCTTGTTGATGATAGCCTGTTTAGTCTTTTGTTACCGAAAATTGTCTAATTGGACTTTTCTTGGAAGCAATTTGTTTGCTAGTTATTCTATAATGGAATCGCTCCCCTATGTTTCAACCCCTTGATTGAAATTTACAGAATGGAAATAAAAGCATATTTTAGTACTGTTCGCTCATTGTTAAATATTCGTTTCTGTTTCAAGTTTGAACTTATGTGAGCATGTAATGGTTCTATTCGTGCACTGACACATGTTTCGACTCTGCTCAGTTTGAATCATAGAAATATACGAATATAGCTCTGTTCGTGCATTCTTACCTAATTGACTCTGTGTTTCTCTTCTAATGGTTGGAATACACTTACGCATATATATGTTTTCTCTATTCATTCATTGATGTGTATATCCGACTCTGATTAAGATTTTGAAACCTATATATATATAGTTTCCAAGCCTGAAACATAGTCAAATATACACGAACAGAGCTATACATATTCGCTTTGTTCATGTATATTTGACTCTGTTTCAGGCTTGGAAACTATATATATATATATATATATATATATATATATATATATATATATATATATATATATATATATATATATATATATATATATATATATATATATATAATCGCCTTGTTTGTTCGCTAATATACATACTCGATTCTGTTTAAAATTTTGGAAACACACACACACACACATATATACACACTCTGTTCATTCATTGAGATTCATACCCAACTCTGTTTAAAGTTTGGAATCGTATGTACGCATATAATACTTCTTTTCGTTCATTGTTAGGTATTCAATTCTATATATATTTTTATGAAATCAAAATGACATTCCAGAAAATAATTCTACAATTAGATTCTACAGTCTATTCACTGAATTCTCGAATAGCCATTATCTAGGTCATTGTATGAATACCATCGTTAAGGATCCCATTAGAACAACAACCAATTCGTCCAACAGAGGTAAAATATCGAATTATTTAGGTACAGGAAAATACTTACAATAGTTATACAATCATTAACACAAAAAGAAAACTAGAACTATTTTATGTATAACTATAACATGAACAGTATATCTAACAAACAAATCATTCAGACAGATGGAGTTTAGAGTAACATATCTGAACAACCACAATTTCTTGCTTGATTCACCCCCTAGCCTGACCATGAGTCCATAAGGGCAAACTTGGAAATCCCTCTGCAACACAGTCCTTCAATTCAGTCTCTTTTTCCTTGCCTCAAACCTTTCCAATGTTCATAATAGCAAGTGGAAAAATAAAAAAAACTAGACTCTTTTTCCTCCAGCATACTTCATAGCATCCTGCCTCCTCACATATGCTTATTTGTAACTTGCCTATGTCTTTTCCCTTCCTTGGGATTTTCACAGCTTCCTAAATCCATGATTTTCAGGGGCTGCCAATGGCCAAATCATTAGTTTTCCACTTCTAAAAATCAGCCCAGGGGTAGTTCCAACATGTTCCCCACTCATGGAGTCATGGTCAGCTACTTGTAACATGACTGTTCCATTTGTCTTCCTGCAATCAATATAAAATATTCTATTTTTTAACAAGTGTCATTGTCCAATATCTAGTTGGGACAAATCGTATCTCTGCCCAACAGTCAAAATCATTTATTACAATTATAATATTCGAAATTCGGAATTTCCATAAATGGCAAAAATTTTCCAATTTCAAATTTACTAAAAATGGAAATAAATTTCCAGCAATTTAAATTCAAAAAATATTTTTATTTTCTTTATTTTTGGGGATGTCACATCCTTTCCCCCTTAAATAAAACACTATCCTCAGTGTTCATTCTTTTCCTGGAACAGGATTGGATGAGATTTTTGCAATTCTCCTTCCAACTCCCAAGTGGCCTCCTCAGGACTAAAGTGCTTCCATTGCACCTTTACCTGAGCGACAACTATGTTCCAAAGTGCTATTTCTCTTTGGTCCAGAATGTGCAGGGGTTCCACCTGGAAATCACCTTCGGGTTCCACCTGCACCAAGTTCCAATCAATCATATGAGTAGGGTCATGAATATACTTTTTCAACAATGAAACATGAAATACATTATAAATTTTTAGATTAGTTGGAAGTGCAAGCTGGTATGCTACGGGTCCAATTTGAGCTAGTATCTCAAAGGGCCCACAAAACCTGGGTGCCAACTTGGCACATTTCCCTAACTTTAACGATCTTTTTCAGGCTTTGACTTTTAAATAAACATGGTCTCCTGTTTGAAATTCCAGGTGCCTTCTTTTTTTATCTGCATAACTCTTCTGTCTGTCCTGTACTTTTTTCAAGTTTTGTTGTACCTTTCTAACCATGTTCTCCATTTCTTGGAGCATTTCGGGTCCGAACATGAGTCTGTTAGCCGGGTTATCCCAGCTAATTGGAGTTGTACACTTTCTGTCGTACAATACTTCGAAAGGGCTCAATTTTGTTGAAGTTTGGTACCCATTGTTATACGCAAATTCTACCAAGTGTATATAATCCTCCCACTTGTTTGGTTTTTTTCTTACGTACATGCGGAGCATATCCTCTATGATTTGGTTTGTCCTTTCAGTTTGTCCATCCGTTTGTGGATGATAACTTGTACTGAAATTCAAGTTGGTATGGAGCCCTGCAAACAAATCCTTCCAAAAGGCAGAGGTGAATTTTACGTCTCTATCTGAAATCACCGTTTTAGGAATACCATGCAGTCTAAAGATTTCTTTCATGAATATTTCAACAATGTGTATAGCTTTAAAAGTAGACTTTACTGGAATAAAGTGTGTAGACTTACTGAGTTTATCTATTACAACCATGATAGAGTCATTCTATTTCTGAGTTTTAGGCAAACCTGTTATAAAGTCAAGTGATATAGTCTCCCATTTCCATTCTGGTACTGGTAATGGCTATAAGAGGTCGGATGGATGCTGGTGCTCGGCCTTAACCTGCTGACAATCTTGGCATCAAGAAAAGTATTCCGCTGTTTTTCCTTTCATATTAGGCCAATAAAATAGTTTCCTGAGTGTTGTTATTGTTTTCTGGTACCCTGGGTGGCTGGAATACGACTTCTTATTCACTTCGTCCAATATTGTCACCTTTAACCCTATTGAATCTGGTATGTAAAGTCTGTTTTTAAATCGTAGCAGTCCCTTCTCGTCGACACTTAGATCTGATTTATCTGAGTTCGCGGTAATATTTGGAAATTATTCCATCATTTTGGTATAGTTATCGTCATCAATACCTATCGTCCTTATTCTTTCTTCCAAATAACTTTCTTCTCTGCTAATGTTCATCTCAAATAACCCATGGCTTATTCTACTTAAAGCATCTGCTACTTTGTTTTCCTTGCCCATGATATGTCTAACTTCGAAGTCGAATTCTCTTAAGAAGGATAACCACCTTGCTTGCCTTGTGTTAAGATCTGGTTGGTTAAACATGTATTTCACCCTGCTATTGTCCGTTAATAATAGGAATCTTCTACCCATTATGTAATGTCGCCACATATTTAAGGCGTGTATTACTACTGCCAATTCTAAGTCATGAGTGATGTAATTTCGCTCATGCTCTTTTAATTTCCAGGACTCATAACAAATAACATGTCCTTCCTGAGTTAGGACACCACCTAGCCCTTCTTTACTTGCATCGACACATACCGTGAAGTCTTTATCTGGGTTTGCTACTTTTAATATGGGTGTCGTTGTCAATAATTCCTTTAGTTTGTTGAAGTTGTCTTGACATTTCTTTGACCAGCTAAACCTGGTTCCTTTCTTTTGTAATGATGTGATAGGGTAGGCTATCTTGGAAAACCCTTCTATAAACCTATGGTATTATCCGATGATTCCCATGAACGACCGTATATCCGCTACATCTTTAGGTATCGACCATTCCATAATGGATTTCGTCTTTTACGGGTCTATGACAATGCCCTCTGCTGAAATTACATGCCCAAGGTATTGTATTTCCTTCTGATAGAAGTCACATTTGTCGAAGTTGGTGTACAGTTTTTTCTTCCTTAACGTTTGCATAACTATTCTTAAGTGTTCCTCATGTTCCTCCTCCGTCTTTGAATAGACCAGGATATCGTCGATGAATACTACCACGAATTTGTCCAAGTACTCACTGAAAATATTGTTCATTAGACACATAAACGTGGCTGGGGCATTAGTGAGTCCGAAAGGGACGATTACAAACTTGTAGTGTCCATATCTTGTCCGAAATGCTATTTTATTTATGTCCTCGTCTTTTATCCGAACTTGGTGATAACCGGATCGTAAGTCCAATTTTGAAAAGATCTTTCCCCCCCCTACTTGATCGAACAGATCATTTATCCTTGGTAAGGGGTATTTATTTTTAATAGTCATCTTGTTCAGTTGTCTATAGTCGATACATAATCTTAGAGTACCATCCTTCTTTTTCACAAAGAGCACTGGTGCTCCCCAAGGTGAGACACTTGGTTTGATATACTCTTTGTCCAACAATTTCTGTAATTGTATTTTTAATTCTGTCAGTTCTGATAGACTCATCCGGTAAGGCGCCTTTGAGATAGGGGCAGAACCGGGTAACAGATCTATGGAGAAGTCTATTTCCCTTCTAGGGGATAATTCTGGTATCTCATCTACAAACATGTCTCTGAAATCACGTAGGACAACAAAGTCTTCCAACTTTGGCTTACCCTTCTCTTCTGCTAGACTCATCACTTGGATGGCATAAACTTGACATCCTTTTCTCACACATTTATTTAATTGCATCGCTGAAATTTGTCTGACTGATATCAGTTTTGGTATACCTTGGGTTGTCCTAGTGGTGTCAGAATCATGTTTATAGCTAAGTATCTTTGTATAACAATTTATTATTTCTTTGTGTCGTTCCAACCATTCCATCCCAATAATCACATCGTAAGATCCTAGTGGTCATATGTTCGGATCGGTCCTTATAGTTTGACCATCTAGACTAAACTCAAAATCCAAAATGTAGTCAATCACTTTCCTTTTTGTACCTGTCGCTAGTTGCACAAGCCATGATTTTTCATGCTTCAGTCTCTTAAGTTTGTTCGACTCTACTACTTTTAGAGTAATATAGCTTAATGTTGCTCCATGGTCAATTAAAATAGAAATTCGAGTGTCCTGGATTTTACCTTCGACTTCCACCACTGAGGACTGGTGGTCAACTTGTCGTCTGTCGATGGCTGCATTTATCCGATGTAGGCTCCTGCCCATATATCCCACTGTCGAGGCTTATTGCAGGTTATGAACAACAGTTCTGTTTGTTGAAATCAAACGTGGGAAATTCCTCCTGAGATGAGGTTCTCCACATTCCCAACACTTCAATGGTTCACAGAAATTGTCCCCAAACCTCTTTGCTCCCAGGTTTGTTGGTTTGTCGCTGCCTTGAGCATTCAGAGGATTGTAGTGAAGATCCTTTCTTGGAAAACTCTTCACTGTATTCCGATAAGGAGATGGATGGTATCCCTTCTTCCATTGGTTCATTCGATCTTGTTTCTTGTCTTTCCAGGCCTTGGGAAACTCTGCCCGTTATTTATATTGGTCGTAGCACATTCACGCTTTTATGAATACTTCACTTAAGGATTTGGGGTTGTCAAACTCAATTCTGTCCTTGTAGGATTGTGGTAGACAGCTTAGAAATCACTGAATTTTTACTTTATCCTCACGGATGTATGGTACGAATCTTAGCAGATCCAGAAATTTATTTATAAGATCCTACATCGTCATCTGTCCAAGTCGTAACTCGTAAAATTCCTTCATCTTTATTTCATAATAATTTTTTGAAAGGTATTGTTTCTTAAAATACTTCTTAAAGTCAGACCATTCCAACCCTTTATCCTTTAGGCCCTTGGCCAATTTCAGATCTTTCCACCAAATACTGGCCTTCCCTTTCAGATTGTAGAAGGCCATCCTGACCTTCATGTTGCTGGAATAGTTATAGATTTGGAAATACTTTTTGATGTCCAATAGCCATGCCTCTGCTTCTTCTCCTGTCCTGGATTCCCCGTCAAAGGTAGTGGGTTTAATCTTTTTGAATTCTCATTCAAGGTGGTCTACTTGTTTTCTTTTTCTGTTAGTTTTTGTTCCATCCTAAGCTGGAGGTGTTCCTTCAGACGAACTGTCTCCTTTTTCCTTTTCTGGCCCTGAGTTCTTGGAGGCTCTCTTACTGACTTCCTCATCGTTATTATTGTATTTTGGGCTTTTCTTGGTCACTATACTGTGCAACAGGACTTCGTTTATCTCCTGCTATTCTTGTTGTGCCTTCTTCAATTTTTCATTGTTGGCTTTAAAGATCTGTAGTTCGACGATCAGATTCCTCATTGTTTCCAACATTTTGGTGGGTGAGATTCCGTCACTATTCCGCCTTGTATCTCCGGGAGGTCCTTGTTGTGTATTTTCTTCCATCCTATTTTCTGCATTGTCTCGAGCTGCCATACTTATTCACCAAAATAGAGAAAGTTTCATGTTTGTAACCACACCATTTATTAGTTTTTTTTTTATCCAAAACAAAATATACACTAAGCACTACAATGGTCCTGTTCGGGCCCAATGTTGTAACTTTCGCTCTGATACCATATGCAATAAACCTCAAATTTATCATAAAAAAAAATATTCCTAGGGACATTATCCTTTAAATTTTCATAAGATGGGTGTTTACATCTCCTTTTGGCTTGGAATGACCTTTGAAAATATCACTTTAGCACAACAAGAAGTTTCAATGAAAAATAAAAAGCCTTTTCCTAAACCCCTATATCATGCTATATAAATGTTGATACTTAGGTTTATTTGCCCATACACAAAGATTGTATTTCCACTTTCCTAATTAAGGGAGTTGGGTTGGAGTGGACCTTGCACACACCATGTTATAACTCTGACATTAAATACCTATACTCTTACCTGAGTTGACATTAGGACTAAGGGTGGGTAACCAAGCACTTCTGTTTGATCTAACGTTTTGGTTATGATACAATTGGTGTCTTCCATCATAACGAACAGTTCCCGACTCGTCCTGCTTAGGTCACTGCGTAACTAACTAACTACCCCTCCACGTTTAGTTGGTGTAATGAGAGGAGCACTTCAAAGAGTTGAGGTGTAACGACCGACCATGTACACTGGACAATCATGGATATACTACGTATCTTTCACATTTAAGGAATGCAGGTGCATCTGACAGGGGGAGTTAAGACTTTGACCTGGAATTAAATTGGCCTCCGTCCTGACACCTTGTCCCCCATTCTTCCCAATCCTGATGTGCCATCCAAACCCTAGCAGATGGCTTGTACTTCTGAATGGTTAAGGTTGTTGATCGTCCCTCTAGGGTTTGGTAGTCTCATTCTTGTTCTTGTGATTTCATAGAGGAGGTTCTGTACTGAGCATTGTTGCACAGGAAAGGGTTTTCGCCTCTATGATCCTCGTTGGTGCAGTCAACAACAATCCTCTGTCTACCTGGTAAGACCCTATGGAACTATCGAACCTCAGTTTTAAAAAGGAAACACAGGGTTCATGAGTTTGATTAGGAGAATTTTTACTTTTTGTAGTAGGAGTTAGAGTTTATGTGATCTCTCCTGTCATTCCAGTGTAGATCGGGGTAGAGGTTAACACCGAGAGTCCTTACTTTATACCACCATGACCACGCTCCCTTTGTTTGTGTCCCGTGGATTTCTTCCGACTCTTTTACTTAACTCTGAGAATGTCAACTATTTCAGAGGCAAACCTGTGTAGCACCGAAAGGGTTTATCCATTCACCGCAAAGAGACATAAGGGTCTATCATACTGTCTTCCTTTGTGTTTGATGCATTCTATTTGTAGTATAGTGATGGCCTGCTGGTAAATTATTTCTAGAATACTTCCTGGCAAGTTGATTATATATATATATATATATATATTTCATCTCTTAGATTCTTCATATCTGTTCGTGCAAAGTTCTGTTTATGTAAGATTGATCTTCTTGAATTCACAGTATTACTTCCTCTGTTAACCTTTTTTGTTTAAAGCTCTGCATGAAAAGGGGTATCATTGTATTAATGGTGGGACTTTGTTTTGTTACGAGGTACCCACCATAAGTTCTAGGCATCACTTTCCCCGACTAGGGTCACGATTACAAACCAGGCACGACCACTGGAGGTCGCGACGTTTTTAAGTTAAGTAGTCTGGCATCCCTGTGGACCTCAACTATTCGATTTTATGATTTGAAGTTTAATATTTTGCTAACACTTTCTGGTGATGGCCGAATGCAGGGATGTTCGCTCCTCGGTGCAGGTACCGACTTCTATTCAACATGAGAAAGGTACTTGGGTTCCATACAAATGGCTCTCAAATCACTCCTTAAAAATAATAAGTATGGAAGTCTCGATTATGTTCGTAGTGTTTCTGCTGTGATGACTATTTTTGGAAAAACTTATCTACGACGCTCTGTACATTACCCCTGTGATTCATTGTATTCAGAACAATTTACTAGTCACACTGGCCATTATTGTTGGATCTTGTTGATGACAGTCTGTGTAGCCTTTTGTTACCGAAAACTGTCTAATTGGACTTTTCTTGGAAGCAATTTGTTTGCCAGTTATTCTATAATGGAATCGCTCCCCTATGTTTCAACCCCTTGATTGAAATTTACAGAATGGAAATAAAAGCATATTTAAGTACTGTTCGCTCATTGTTAAATATTCAGTAATGTTTTAAGTTTGAACTTATGTGA
>ML802976.1:93977-106827 GCA_009831015.1 Picea engelmannii
CATTTTTATAGGATCTCATCTTACACTTGTTGGTTTGACTATTTTTGGCAAATCTGATCCATTTTTCATGGATCTAGATTTGATCTTGTAAGGCTATAAAGCCAAAGACATTTGGAGAACAAAGGGGTTCGATTCTGGATACAGTAATGCTCTTTGTACTTAGACTTTTCACTTGCTAATACAGATCACAGGTTTCTTTCCATTTTGGTGGCAGTTTTTCCATATTTCTTCTTCACTGTTATATTGTTGTCAAACCTTGAATAGCTGTTATCCTATTGTTTGGTTCATGACATTATAATCAGTCTCTTTAGTTGTTTATTAGACCCTGCTTTGCACTGGTTTATGAGCAATATTTTCTTCACCCACTGAAAGCTATCTTACTGTTAAATCAATCTTGGAGAGCACTGTCTATTTGTTTATCATTTGATATCTGAATGCCATAAGTTGAATTGAGTTATCCCATTGATCCACCTTTACAAAATACAAAAACATTTATTTCTTAAGTTACCAAGCACCTTTGGTCTACAACCACAAAGGGTTTCTTGGAGTGATAACAGATTGTTTGAGTGGAACTAGTTATTTTTCCAAGATAGACTTAAAGAGTGGTTATCATTAGATAAGAATGAGAGAAGGAGATGAATGGAAGACAACATTAAATAAGAATGAAGGATTGTATGAGTGGTTTCTTATGTCATTTGGATTAACGAATGCACCGAGCACATTTATGAGGTTGATGAATGAAGTACTAAAAGATTTCATTGGTAAGTTTGTAATTGTTTATTTGTATGACATTATGATGTTCAGTAAGACTAAAGAGGAGCATTTGAGACATTTAAAGATGGTATTGAGAAGATTGCAACAACATAAGATGTTAGTGAATTTAAAGAAATGTTCTTTCATGAAAAAAAAAATTATGTATTTGGGATTTATAATCTCTTAAAATGAATTGAAGATGGATCCAAAAAAGGTGAGGGAAATAATATATTGGCCTTCTCCATGATGTGTATTTGAGGTAAGAAGTTTTCATGGATTGGCAAGTTTTTATAGGACATTTATCAAGAATTTCAGTAGCATTTGTGCACCTATACTGGAAACGATAAAGAAAGAGCATAAGTCTTTTAATTGGATAGAGGAAGCTAAGAAAGGATTCAAAGTGATTAAAGAAAAGATAACATAACAACCTATTCTAGTTCCTCCAGATTTTAAGAAGACATTTCAAGTTAAATTTGATGCAAGTGGAGTAGCCATTGGTGCATTTTTAACTCAAGACAATAATCTTGTTCCTTATTTCAGTGAGAAGATGAATTATGTCAAAAGAAATTATTCCACGTATGACAAAGAATTTTTTGTTGTGATTCAAGCTTTGAAAAAATGGATGCATTATCTTATTCCAAAAGAGTATGTTTTATATTCTGACAATCAAGCATTGCAGTTTATAACGAGACAAGAGAAGTTGAACCAGAGAAATGCCAAATGGGTAGAATTCATGTAGAATTTTACTTTTGTTATTAAGCATATTAGTGGAATAACTAACAAAGTTGTTGATCCTTTGAGTAGGAGATGTTTGATCTTACAGTAATTTCAAGTGGAGACCTCGGGATTTGAACACCTCAAGGAGATGTATTAGGAAGATCCAAATTTCAAAGAAGCTTATGAAGCATGTGAGAACCCTTTGCTGAGGGATATAAATTAGTGGATGGAATATCTCATCCAAGGTGGATTGTTATTCAAAGGAAGACAATTTTGTATCCCAAAGTGCTCATTGGGGGATAACTTGTTGAAGGAAAAACATAATGGAGGTTTGGATGGACACTTTGGCCATGATAGAACATACACGCAGTGGAGTTATTCGTATATTTGTCCAGGTACGAGATCTTATGTAAACAAACTTGTGGAAAGATGTATAATATGCCAGTATGCCAAAGAAAAGTAGTAGAACACTATATTGTATCAACCATTTCCTATTTCAGAAAGGCCATGGGATGTTATAAGTATGGACTTTGTTCTGGGATTGTCTAGAACCCATAGAGGAAATGATTCAATCTTCATAGTTGTTGATAGATTTTCAAAGATGGAACATTTCACTCCGTGTCACAAAACAATGATGCTACTCATATAGAAAATTTATTCTTCAATGAGATTGTGAGATTACATGGATTTCCAAGGCCATTTGTTTCAGACAAAGACATTAAATTTCTGGGAAAATTTTGGAGAACTTTGTGGAAGAATTGGGGACAATTTTTTCTTTCAGTTCGACATATCATCCCCAAACAGATGGACAGACTGAAGTGGTAAATTGAATTTTAGGGAACCTCTTGAGCAGTTTGGTCACTGACCATAACAACTAGTGGGACAAAATTATTCCCCAAGAAGAATTTGCATATAATGACTCACCAAATAGGAGCACTGGTAAAATCCCATTTTGGATAGTGTACAAAATGCATCGAAGAGAAATTTCCGAGTTAAGATATTTGGGACGAGATGATTTCTGAAGCACAAGACCAATGGATTTTGTTGTAGAGATGCAGAAATTGCATGATCATATTAAGGGAAAGCTAAAAAATAGCAACCAAAAGTACAAAAGCAGAGTAGACCAGAGAAGAAGAGAGGTAAACTTTGAAGTTGGAGATCAGGTTTTATCACATCTGATAAAGGAGATATTTCTAAAAGGAAATTATAAAAAATTGAAGATGAAGAATATAGGACCATGTAAGATACTAAGAAAATTTGTTGTGAACGCTTATGAGATTGAGTTACTAGAAGATATTGGAATATCACCCATATTCAATGTAGCAGACCTGTACCCTTACGGGGTGGATGATATTAGAGATGCAAATGATCAATAGGAGATTCAATTGAAAAAATAGATTCCCATAGCAGAGAAGCCACAGATAGAGAAGACATTAGATAATAGGATTGATAAGAATACCATACGAAAAAATTATTTTGAGTATCTGGTTAAGTGGAAAGACCTTCCAGCAGAAGATGCCAGTTGGATTACTTAAGTTGATATCCAGAAGCATGGAAAGATAGTGCAGGAGCTCATGGACATGAGTCCATGAATATTTTTGTCTAGAGGAGTATGATGCGGGAGCATCATCATCAAAACTCATCAAGCCAAGTGGAGGACAACTCAGCATCAAGCGCATGTTCAAATTATTTTGAAACCTAAGGAGAGCACATCATTTTAATATTTTGAAAAGACTGTAATTAAAAGAGATTTTAATTTTTTGAGGCTTGATCCATTACATGAGGTGTAAATGTGTTGAACCTGCACATAATAGATCTATCTAGAAAATACCACATACATTTGCAAAGATAAATTGAGAAAGAAGAAGCAAGAGAGAAAGAATGGAAGAATTCTCATTAATTGTATTCCACACCCAAAGAGTGAATAATTTACAATATATATAGGATAAATGAGTAACTAATGAGCCATAGTGGTGGTCTAGATTGATTTGGACACACACCAATAGTTACAAGAGTAAACTGCCACCTAGTCTAGTCTCTCAGGCAGTTACGGGAGTGAACTGCCACCTAGTTGAGTTAACTAGTCAACTAGTCTTCAGTTAACTGACTGAACAAAGAGTAGTGAGTTGGTGATGATCCCAATGTTGCATGGTGAAAAAACCAATGCAACATCTAAACTCAACTCAACTAATCAAACTGAAGTGTCAACTGAAAGAGAATATTCTCCAGGTGGAATATTCTCCCCTAAAATATAGGAGACTGGATAATGACTAATTATGACTAATAAACAAGGAATAACCTTAGGAAAAATAAATCCTAGGTGTGTGTGAAGTAACTCCAACACCCCCCCTGAACATCACTATGGTGAAAATAAAGAATGGGTCATGGATACGAGGCCATTTTAGGTACCCAAATACAAAAGATACACTAAACCAAATGAGGAAAGAGGGAAAACCTCATGGGAACAAAACCCCCCTCATATTAAAATGCATAAAATAAAAAATGAGAAGGAACAAAAGACAGTTGCTAAAAAACCATGTCCTTCACTCAAAGAAGACCTCGCAACTGTGCAAGTTTGTGCTCTTTGAAGATTTTGTTGAAGATGTAGATGTTTGCACGGATCTGATGAAGTATATGCATCATTGATATTTCCACACATATCTAGTTTATCTTCTTGTAATGAATAATATCCAAATAAAGTTTGGATGAAACTTTGAAAATAGTACAGTCGTTTCCGAAAAAACGCTGAAATTTTGTTGATTTTGAAACGATCATAACTTCAGTTTCCAGAATCTGTTTTGGACGATTGTTTTTTTTAAATTGGATATTTTCCCAAGAGGAATTCAAATATCCAATTTGTTTCTGCAAATGTTTCTCAGAAAATATCAAAATAGAGTATGATGTGCGCGGCTCTCTTTTCGTCTCCTGAGATGCATGCATGGTGCATGCAAAAGTGTCTGCATGTGACTCCAGAGATGCATTCCATATATCTTCCACATGAATTTCAGAAAAAAAAATATGAAATGAAGTAGACATCATCTTCAATTATTGGAATACTATTTTTTGCAAAAACGATTGTAGAAGACTCTTCATAATAAGAGGCTTGATCTTCTGGCTCTATTTGTTCGACCTCCTGCATGAAAAATTCACAATATTATTTATTCCCAAATAGAACCTCCAATATGGTCCATAATTCATTTGGAGTTGATCCTTGTGATTCTTCATATACTTGATGGAAAAGTTTGGGAGAAACAGACATGACGATACTTCCTATGCCCATATCTTGTCTATTGAGAAAGTCATTTTTCTCATCGACAGAATCAAGATATACTTCCATTTCCATAGTTATTTGGTATAAGCCTCTACATCTAAGAAGAAGTAGAATCTTTGGCTTCCATTACAAATAGTTATGAGGCGTGAGAAACATTTTCGGCGAATAATCCATCTTTTTGTTGTCTTCAATCTTTTGTACCTGCAAAAAATGATTTGGTGTATATTTTGCTTAGCAGTCTGTCGGCTTTGATACCATGTAAATGTGTTGAACCTGCACATAATATATCTATCTATAAAATACCACACACATTTGCAAAGATAAATTGAGAAAGAAGAAGCAAGAGAGAAAGAATGGAAGAATTCTCATTAACTGTATTCCACACTCAAAGAGTGAATAATTTACAATATATATAGGATAAATGAGTAACTAATGAGCCATAGTGGTGGTCTAGATTGATCTGGACACACACCAATAGTTACAAGAGTAAACTGCCACCTAGTCTAGTCTCTCAGGCAGTTATGGGAGTGAACTGCCACCTAGTTGAGTTAACTAGTCAACTAGTCTTCAGTTAACTGACTGAACAAAGAGTAGTGAGTTGGTGATGATCCCAATGTTTCATGGTGAAAGAACCAATTCAACATCTAAACTCAACTCAACTAGTCAAACTGAAGTGTCAACTGAAAGAGAATATTCTCCAGGTGGAATATTCTCCACTAAAATATAGGAGACTCTATAATGACTAATTATGACTAATAAACAAGGAATAACCTTAGGAAATATAAATCCTAGGTGTGTGTGAAGTAACTCCAACATGAGTCCGCTGAATATTGTGATTATCTTAGTTAGTTGAAGGATTGTTCAGATAATGAGCCGTGATTCGTATCTCGGTTGTAAATGTCATTTATTGCAATAAACCTTCATGGGAGAATGTTTTAATTATGATATGATACAACTAGAGTAGTCAGAAGGAAGTATTGAGAAGCCCCTCCGTGTATAAATATATGTAGTTTATACCCAAATGGGTTGTTGAAGAAGTTGTAAAAGAATATTGTATTTGTTGTTGAGAGTTGCAAGAGAGCTGTAAGAACTCTTTGTAAGAATACTTTGCAAAATGAATATAATAGAAGAAGATTACTTCCAGATCTTTGTACATGTTTACCTATCAGTACTTGGGTAATGCCATGATTTTTTCTTTTCTATGTTTGTTATGCTTGTGTGTGCATTTTATGGTTAATTGAATGAACTTGTAGTATTCTGTAAGTTTCAATTGTTTTTCTTTTGAATACTGGTTCAAGGAGTGCATAATAGCCACACAAGGAGTGTGAAGGCAGAGTCGTGTTCAAACTCAAAAGCTCAGGAGAGATAATGTTAAATTGTGTAGAGTGAGTGCAAGGATGGCACGTATACTTAATGGAGTATAGAATCTCGAGAAAACCATTGCAAGGTTTGCACAGGGCGAACACTTAGTCAAAGTGTTTAAGAATCTTAGAGAAGAGAAGTGCAAGGAGTGCGTAGGAAGATTTATTGAAAATATTCAAGTGTCAATTTTCAGAGAAGTGCAAGGCGTGCACAAAAGATCCAAATCATTTGAGTGTTAAATCTCAAGGGAAATAGTGACCATAACCTTTGAAGGGAAGAACCATTTCATTTTTTTGGTTGAGTAGATGAGATCCACCCGAGGAAGAGCTAAACCTTTCCTAGTCATCAGATCTAGAAAAGTAGCATGGGTATTAACCCTTGAAGTCCTTTGGACTTCGCACATTTAGATATTTTCGAGCAAGTGTTGTGGAGGAGACAGATTTCCCGAAGTCCTGGGAACTGAAGAAGATCTGGACCGTCCAATTATGGAGACACGTACCCACAGATTGGAGATAGTCTGGAAGTTTGGCGATCCGAAAGAATTGAGGTGGGGCCATGAAAATACGCAAGGCTCCTGAAGCTCCTAAATCCGGAGTATATCTTGATCATTGATAAGTAAGTACACATGTCAACAGATCTCACACTTGAGGTGAAAAGTCTTGTGGTTCGAAAAATCTCGAAGGCCCAAAGGTCGGAGCAGATCTCAACCGTTGGGAGAGAGGGACATGTGGAGAGTGTATGTGTTCTTTACTGGTTCGGTGTTCGAAGGTACTATAATTTGGAGAAATGAGAACTTCTGAAGCCCGAAGGTCTAGAGCCAATCATAATCGTTGATTGCGGAAGGGACAAGAACCATTTATCCATTTCCTTTGCAAATTTTGGAATTCATGAATTCAAGAGGAAGTGTAAGTTGGGATTAGGAAGGATCTATGGTCCACATTCCTGAAATATTCACTAAAGTGAAATCCAGCCCATGCGTTTTGTCTAGAGGTCACGCGGATTTTCCCGCGTGAGTAAATAGACCCTCACAAAATTGGACTTGCACGTAGGGTAAGGGAAAAAGGCACATGGAGAAGGAATTCAAGGATTTAGCAGGAGCCTGAGAGATGATTCATCTCCCTACTATGAACAATCCTAGGTCAGGAGGTCGTGTGAGCTCCATGAGGCGATGGGTTTTGTGTCAAGTATCTATTGACCTTAAAGAAATAATTGCTTGACATTAATGTTGTCTTTTGTGTTACATGATGACAAATAAAAAGTGAAATATTATATCAGAAAATATAAACAGTTGATATAAATAGAAAAATTCTTAAAAGAGATCATACACATAACCCAAAATGAGACCTCAAAACCATCAAAATATTTTATTCATTCAGTTTGAACAATGCCAAATACATTCTTTCATACCCAAAAGGGTAAGGACCAAGAAAATACTTAGAATTCAAAGTTTACATCATCACAGAGAAGAATGGTGCTTCCCAAGAAAAACCAATAATAAATAATAAATGGATCAACATGATACAAATTTCCACTGCCTTGACTTTGCAAACAATTACTAATCAACACCGAAAACCAATTCAGAAATATAACAAGAATTTACAGACTATCATAAACAAATTTCAATCTTATAAGCATGTCAAGAATCAACACATCTTAGTCATGTTTGTTACCACCTTCATTAAGACCATGTTATCAATAAGAAGTATTTATCCTTTAAGTATTTCAGAAATGAATGAAGTAGAAATGCAATCCCATTCTAGAGAAAGAGAAAACCTTATCAGATCTTTTTGTCTCTATCTCCTCTCCCTTTTGTTTATCCCTTGAGTTCTTGTATTTTCCCAAAAGCGGTTGAGTTGTTGCAAATACCTTTTAGTTAAGTTATTTAACTAATTTTAGTTAAATAGGGACAACTCATAATTAAGTAATAATAATAAAATAACGATAAGAGTAAAATAAATATTAACTAATAGGTGGGACCCCCTAATGAGATTTTATTTATTTTTGAATATATCCCCTTGTATTTCCACAAAATAATTATTCATTAACGTCATCAAATACCATTTAAACATCAACATGACATACATCTCAATTATCTCGCATGAAATACCTGTAAACATCGTTGTGACTCCCAAATATTAAATATATGAAAATGTATTTATCAAAAGTAAATACATCATCTATTGTTCAAATCAAATGTCACCATAGATATACCAAAATAACATGTCATCAAATTTCTCAAAATTATTGTTATCAAAGTATCCAAATATAATGAGTAATCATTCTGTCCAAAATTTCCTTGTAAAATATTGTAATTTTGTAGTCAATCTAGACCGTTCATTATAAGGTCACAAATTTGATGGTAGAAGTTATTTTAGAGATTTTTTTCCATAGAAGGAAAGCCTCTTTTATGAGGGAATTATATTGTGGTAGTGTATCATTGCGAATATTGTATTTTGATAGAGGATAATGTGAGAGAATGAAGATGAAGTTACAGTGGGTGTGTTGTAGATTGTATCCCTTCATTTTGTTGGATAATAAAAAGGAAGGACCTGGAAATTTCTCTGGTGGACGTAGCCCACACTGGGTGAATCATGTATATCCGTGTCTCTATTTTATTGTTCATCTTTTATGTTTTATTTCCACATTTGTTTTATTTTATTTCTCAACGATCTTGTTTTTGTAACAGGGATTTTGATGTAATATGCAAGGAAGGTCGCTTAGGTGGAGGAGGTAATGGTAATGAAACTCTTGGCCATCCTTGAAATTGATTTTGAGGGGGTTTGAAAACATTATTCCAACCATAATTGGTTGGGATCTGAGGAGGTAGGGATACATGTGGTCGAACATGAATATCAAAGATGCTACAATGAGGTTGGAAGGGTGGCCTTTTATGTGGAGGATGTGGTTGAAAGGCTCCTTGTCGTGCTAAGTTAAGGAAACATGTTTGAAATATCTTGTCAACTTGAGTCACCATCGAAGTGGATTGAGAAACAAAGTCTTTTATTTACCCAAGAGTCATTAGGCCTTCTTAAGAGTAATTATCATTAAGAACATGTAAATTTTAATGAAATTTGAGAATATGAGGGGAGTTGTAATGTATGAAAAATGGAATTATTATAAGGAAAATAATAATACATGTTCAAAACAATATTACATTCATCATTGATCATTTTGAAAATCCAAATTTCATGAATAACGACTTAATAGATGCCCTGTCAAAATTGAACCATTAGTACTAGTCCTCCACCATCCAATAAATTCCTTATGCATCGGGGGGAATTTGGATAAAATTAAATAAAATTGGGAGCTGGGAATAATTTATGAAAAATAAGTGTATGAGGGAATTGGCCTTGATCAGTCTCAAAGGGTTCATCTATCATAATCTCTTAAAGCTTCGTGCCTTTGATAAATAAAACATTCCTTCATTGTCCCTTCATAACATTAACTGATAGAGGAAATGTTTAATTTTAGATAACAAGGGGAGAATAAATTACATTTTGAAATGATATACGAATATAGGAATTGAAGTAATAACTTATGGAAAATGGTAATATGAGGGGATTTGGTCCAGTTTATACAAAATAAAACATTATATTTTTCAAACAATTAATCACATTCTTGTTTTAATACACAGACACCACATTTATACTTAGCAACCAACGAAGTCTATAACTCATAACAAAACATTTGTCAACAATTTATATACTTCAAATCAGTTGGGTCAATTTTGAACCTATTTAAACAATTTTTCTCTTGTCAAAACGTACAGATTGTAATCCGTAAAACAATCAATGAGTGTATCATTAAAACTTATATCACCATCATATATACCTTCGAACATTAAGAATCAAACTGGGTGTAATTGTAAACTTGTTTATGTCATAATTTTCACGCGAACAATAAAATCAAACTCGAGTGTATACCCACAAATTTCTGGGATTATTCTTCAACCAAAATACTAAGCATATTGTATCCTATTTATTTTAATACACAAGTTCGAGAAAAGGAATAATTTCTTGTTAAAAATTACATGTTTAAAATTTTCTGAAAAATAAATCGAGTTATTGATCAAACCAAGAATTAAAACTTCCAACAGTATGATGTCATTATAAATGCAGATTTATCCTCAATTTTTTCAACAACCCATATGACGAAGACAAAAGATTCAAGAATGTATTTTAGTCCTTCACAATTGCAGACTCAATGTAATGCTATCAAAATGTCGAAGCTCTCGAGATATAAAAAGACTCTTTCATTTTGATTATTCCTTAAACATGAAAAGAACTACAAAATCCCTAGGGTTTAGCAAAATGGTAAGACCAAGAAATTTTCGGCTGATGCAAAACATTGTAGGTTTGTAACTGGTTGAAGACTTTCCTTTTTCCTTTGAAAACAATCTTACTATAAATCCATATGTGCAAATACATGACTATATGATAGAAGGAACTCAGAGGTCAACGAGAGTTAAAATGGGAAAATAAAACCGATAAGATTATATTTATGATGAAAACCTCTTATAACAGTGGAAAATAAACCCTTGACAAATCGTGAGGTGAAGTATAACAAGAGATCATAACCCATGAGCTAGAAAAACCCCAGAGACAGTTACATAGGTCTGAAAGTTAAACAAAAGGGGAGGAAAACGACTTACATTATCTTTGTATGACAAGAGGAGACCCTTAAAAATCAATTTCCATGAGTAAAAAATACACATCATGCTCATTCATGATCAAACCGAGATTGTTTTCCAAATTATCATCATAAATATAGTCATGCATTTGATGGGTGTAGTGCTAGGTTACATACCTTTTATATAGCGTTATTTCCCTTTCAAAATAATGTGCTTAGTGATAGCAACAGTTTTAGCCAAGGTTAAATAGCTTTGTTATTCTAGAGCAATGAAACTAAAACAACAAGGAGAAAAATGTTAGAATGTTCAGGTGATAACTCAATCAAAGTGACCACGTCCCATGTATTGAATGCATGGGACCTCATGTTCTCCCAAGAGAACTAATGTGCATTAACTCTTAATCCAAATCATGTTTCCACTCAAATTTTCAATGAATAACAGAACATGGAATAGATCCAGGTATGCGGGCCATCACATGGGTATTAGGAAATGCAGGGTAATTCCACACTAATCCTAGAAGAAGAGGAGAAGGATCTAATAAATAATGTAAATGAAAGAAGAAATCACACAGTACACTGAAATTTTACCCTAGAACCCTTAACAAGGAGAAACCAACATTCCTTTGAGAATTTTTCTCTCTTATTGTCATGTTCAATTAGAATAAAAGGTTACATTTCTAACCTTGGTACACACCTAAGACAATAGACAACATACCCTTGTTCCTACAGAGGAACAACCCTACAACCAAATCTAGCTTACATTTACATGACCAACAACCTACAATTACATGTGCATTAACCTACATAAGTGCATTACACTGTTACATGATTACAAAATTATCCTTTATGGCCTTACACCATGCCTCTTTATAGGATTTACAATAGGAAAAACCCTAAATATTGGCACCCAAAAATGGTTACAGATCCATGCATATCATTGGCTAAAAATCCCACAAAACCTAGGATTCTATTACACTCGACTACCATTCGATCCTTCATTCGGTCTCTAGTTGTTCATCTCACACCCGCATTTCAAACTCTTTTCCATTGACTTCCTCAACCTTCGACTTGTTGTCGATCCACCTCAACCTTTGACCATCAATCAATCTACCTCGATTAGACTTTCACTGCAAAGAATATAACAACCCAACATTCTCCCGCTTGTTGTCTTCTTTGCTAAAACAACAGATTCATAAACTTGCATTCACAGAACCAGGAAAGCAATTCCCATTTCCTCTTTGCACCAAGAGAACTTCACAACACTCAGAGACTTTGTCAATGAGTCTGTTATGTTTTCCAATGTTTCTACCTTCTCCATTGGAACCTTGTTACTTTCCACCATATCTCTCATGAAATGGTATTGTACATCAATGTGCTTAGTATTTGAATGATAAGCAGGGTTCTTTGCCATAAATATTGATCTTTTACTATTGCAACTCACCTTCATAGCTCTCTGATCAAACCTGATTCCTGAACACAACCTTTGGAGCCATACCGCTTCTTTGCTTCCATGTCTTCAACTTATATTGTTGACAAGGCTATGACAACTTTTCTCTTACTCATCCAACTTATTGCTCCACTGAAAATTTTTGAAGACATATCCACTAGTCGACTTCCCTCGATCCAGAGCTTTAACCCAGTTGGCGTTGAAAAATCCATGTACATCTACTTTACCATTGTCACCTTTAGGTCTTCCTTGGTAGCATATATAATAATCCTTCATGCCACATAAATACTTGAATATTCTCTTGAAAAATGTCTAGTTCTCTGTTCCAAGTGTCGAGTGAAGACCATCACATACATTATACTACCAAAAACACTTGCATAGGGAACACATGCCATGTACTCTATTTATTCCTATGTCTTTGGACACTATTCAGCAGTATGACTTGCTGCCACTGGAATTGACACCTTCACCAGTTTGCAATCCTGCATGTTGAATCATTTCATATATATTTTTAGTATACTTCATCTGATTCAACTAGATCTTTCTAGTGGCTCAATCTCTCTTAATATCCATTCCCAGAATGAAGTTAGGTACACCGATATCCTTCATGTCTAACTTGGAGGATAAATAATTGTTCACCTCCTTTATTGTGTCCATGTTGTTTCTAATCA
>ML802976.1:107325-146054 GCA_009831015.1 Picea engelmannii
GGGAGCTTGTATTCTTTCATTCCTTCTTTATGTCCAATGAAAATACATTTGAGTTCCTTCTTGTCCAACTTGCTCCTCCTTTTCTTGGGAACATGCACAAATTCATCACAACCAAATACTTTGAGATGGGCCATTGAAGGATTCTTACCAGACCATACATCATTTGGAGTCATGTCGATTAGCATAGACAAAGGATATATATTTACTAAATATCTTGCAGTCTCAACTGCCTCCACCCATAATTCTTGTGCGATCCCAGCACCACTGATCATGCTCCTTGCCTTATCCATCAAATTTTTGTTCATTCTCTTGGAAACTCCATTTTTTTGTGGGGTATATGGTGTGTTATTTGTGCATGCTATGCCATACTTCTTACATAAATTATCAAATTCCTTTCCACATAATTCACCACCATTCTCATTCCTCATCACTTTAATCCTCTTTTCTGTCTGGTTTTCCATGAGATATTTAAACTCCTTAAATCTATCGAAAACCTATGATTTATTCCTTAGGAAATATATCCATGTATTCCTGGAAAAATCATCTATGAAGGAGACATAATACATGGATCCACCAAGTGAAGGAACTGTAACCAATACAAACACATCACTATGCACTAGTTCTAGAATCCCATTTTACCTTATCACTCTATATGGGAACCACACCTAAATTTGTTTTCCATATATGAAATGTTCACAAAATTCAACTTCTAAACCACATTCAGGACAAAATTTGACCATACCTTCTCTTTTCATAGCTCGAAGTATTTTTTCTCCAATGTGTCCCATCCTCTCATGCCATAACGTGGTTGTGTCGATATTATCATTTATTTTTGAGTCAGTTTGAACCGACTTGGCCGAGGTTGAGTTGAGTTGTGTTGACCTCGATTCAGGTTGAGTCACAGTCGAGTCAATTTCAGGAGTAACGATGTCATTGCATCCAGTCGACTCGACATTCCCTAACATCTTGTACAAGGTACCAATCTGAACCCCTTTCATTAAGACCATCACACCTCTGACCATCTTGCATGAATCCTTCCGAAACAAACTATGCACACATGTATTACTAATATTGTTGACAAATATCAAGTTTCTTTCCAATCCCAAAATATGTAGCACAACTAGAAGTGTTTTTTTCCTCCCATCCTGTAGTGTGAGTCAGACTCTTCCCCATCTAATAATTCTAGTTATCGAGTCGTCCCCCAAGAACACATCACCCCATCATATTGTTCATATTTGTAGAACCATTCTTTATGTGGTATCATATGATAGGATGCTCATGATTCGATCAACTAAACATCTTGATTCGATTGTGTACTAGTTGACGCCAGGTACACATCACCTCCTTTCTGTGAGGTTTTCTTTATCTCATTCAACTGATTCTTGTTGGATTCAAAAATGAATTTGTTTTCCTTCAAATTACAATCATGTTTATAATTCCCAACTTTACCTCATTTTTAGCATATTCACGTCAAATGAACTGAGGATTTATATATACTCTTCTGCTTGAACTTTCTACTGGAGAATATTTCTTTATCTCTATCTACCGGTCGACCTCTCACTATCCAAACATGTTTGGTCGATCCTTCCATGTTCTTACTTCTCATTGTTCTGACAACAGAGAATCAACCACATCCTCTAGCACTAGTGTGGTAGTATTACTCCCAATAGCTATGTCTAATATATCCCAGTATTCTGGAAAAGAACATAATAGGATGAAACATTTCTCCTCATCAATGATCTTAATATACATAGATGATAACTGGATTAACATGGTATTAAATAGATTTAAATGCTTTGTCATTGAACTACCATAACTCATCCTTAGAAGATACAATTTATTTCTGAGAAACAACTTATTTACCAGAGATTTCGGCTGGTATAAGCTTCCCATATTTTCCCACAGTTTCTTGGATGAATCTCCACTCAAGACATTTAGCAACACCAAATATGCAAGACAAAGTTGAATCATACATCTTTTTCTTCTTTCGAGTTTCTCCCATTCTTCCGTTGACATGCATGTCGGCTAGGTACTTGGACAAACTATTGTCCATTGTTCTCTATCTACAATAATATCTTCCATTTTAAGCTTCCAAAGATAAAAATTATGGCCATTGAATTTTTCTATCTCTATTCTAGAACTGCTCACCATTCTTTACCAGGATCTTTAACACAATTTATGACTTACGACTCTTATTGTACCTAGGGTTTAATTTTCAGATTCAATATTGGAAAATCAAGATTTGATATACTCACCAAAGAGTGGTACCACTCTGATACCACATGCCAGGGAAAAAATAATCTATGATACACCATGTCAGGAAATGCAAGGAAATTCCACACTAATCCTATAAAAAGAGAAGAAGAATCTCACAAAGAACGTAAATGAAACAAGAAATCACACAATACATCGAGATTTTACCCCAAAACCATTAACCGGTAGAAACCAAAATTCCTTTGAAAGTTATTCTCTCTTGTTGTCTTATTCAATTAGAATAAAAGGTTACATGTCTAACCTTTCTACACACCTAAGACACAATCGACATCATACTCTCTTTCCTACACACGAACAACCATGTAGCCAAATTCGACTTACATATGCATGACTAACAACCTACAATTACAAATGCATTAACTTGGATAAGTTCATTACAACATTACACGATTACATAATTATCCTTTAAGGCCTTAAAACACTCCTATTTATAGGATTTACAATAGGAAAACCCCTAAATATTGGCTCCCAAAAATGGTTACATATCCATGCATATCATTGGCTACAAATCCTGCAAAACCCAAGATTCTGTTACAGTTGACTTCAAGTCGAGTTACCATTCAACTATCGGTCGGTCCTTCATTCGGGATCTATTCGTTCATCTCATGCCCTCACTTCAAAATCTTGTTGGTTGACTTGTCGTCGATAGCTTCGACTTCGACTTTAACCGGTCGACTTCCTCAACCTTTGACTTACTGTCGATCAACCTCGACCTTCAAATGCCATTTGATCTACCTTGACTATACTCTCACCGCAAAGCATATAACAACCCAACAATGGAATTAAAAACATCATTAACAACATAATATGCTAGATCAAATGGTGGCCTAACCTTCCCATCAAATTCCACTGTCACAACCTTTCCATAAGACCACATTCAATGCGAGTTAAACATGAATCGTATACATATATTCCAATCTGAAATCTGAAGTTGAAATATTGCAACAATATACAATGTCACTGTTGAATGTAATGTACCATATGTAATACACATTAAAACCTTCAACCCTTTAACAACCACACGCCACATTTTTCACATAGAACCAAACAAATATTTTATATGTATAGTGGCATTTGACATTGTATGCAAATTTTAGTATATGGAAACCATAATATCATACCATATGCATATAAAACAATTCAACCACCCTTTTCCAAATATTCCATGTATGGAACTTA
Organism: Picea engelmannii; assembly: GCA_009831015.1. Taxonomy (NCBI): domain Eukaryota; kingdom Viridiplantae; phylum Streptophyta; class Pinopsida; order Pinales; family Pinaceae; genus Picea; species Picea engelmannii. Next base: position 110,779 of record ML802976.1, read on the forward strand.
ATCACTTATGCTTATTTCCTTGCTAGGAATTGTCATTATCATAACTTGTCATTATCCCACCATGAAGCCCCTTTTTGAGTTTTCATTATCATAAATGTGCAACATTTGATGAGTAAGGACTATGCAATTTGTATAATTTTTCTTTCTCTCTTAATCAAAACAGGAATGTAGCTCATAATTGAACTGAAAGGAAGAAGGAGAAGAATCATTTATTATACATATATTAACAATTTTGTTATTTGACAAATATTTGAAAATAAACATTCTCTTTTCTTGTCTAAGGGGTCCCAAGTATAGTTAGATATTTATATCATAGATAAATAGATAAATTTTTGCATTGTTCCCTACAACAATTTGCAGGATTGATGGCTTAGTTGGAAATTTTATGAGTCAACAACAAGATTACATAGTCAACAATCGAGGGAATAAATGCCCATACATCCTCTACACCAAGAGAACTTCTTGCGCTCATAGATTTTGTTAATGAATCTATAACATTCACCAAATTTTCCACCTTCATCAACAACACCTTCCTGTCTTCAACCATGTCTCTCACAAAGTGATATTGAACATCAATATGCTTTGTCTTTGAATGATAAGTCGAGTTCTTCACAAAGAGTATTGCACTCTTTTATCACAATCTTTCCTTACAACTTGTTGTACCAAACCAATACCTGAACACAATCTTTGTAACCATACTTCTTCCTTGCTTGCATGAGTGGCTACCATGTACTCAACTTTTGAGTGCCACTAGAGACTATATTTTGTTCATCCAACTGATTTCTCCTTCATATAGGTTAAACACATACCCACTTGTGTATCTTTTGTGATCTATATCTCCACCCCAGTCTTAATAAACAAACCCATGTATGCAAACATTGTCCAATCCTGAACTTCCTTGGTATCACAATCCATATCTGGTAGTGTCACGCAAATATCTGAAAACCATATTTACTCTTGTCTAATTCTCCTTCCTTGGTTTTGACATATACTTGCTCAAAACACCCATTGCATGTGAAATGTTCAGTCTAGTACATACCATTTCATACATCAAACTACCAACTGCACTCACATACGTAACACAAGACATGTCCTGTTCCTCTTCCTGATTCTTGGGACACTGATCCACATATAAATTTACACATAAACGAATAGGAACCTTGACCACTTTACATTCTTACATATTAAACATCTACAATATTGTCTCGACATATTTCCTCTGGTTTAACTAGAGTTTCGTGTTTTCCCATTCTCTTTTAATTTCCATGACAAAAATGAAATTTGTAGCAGTAACATCTTTCATGTCAAATTTAGAGGATAACTTGGTTTTCACATCTTGGATAATCTCCTTTTCATTTCCTATCAACAACATATCATCCACATACAAGACCAAATAAATAAGATCACCAATTAATTTGAAATACACACGGTGATCCACTTTTCTCTTTATGAAGCCAAGACCTAACATAGAAGTATCAAAAATTTTATACCACATCTTTGGTGATTGCTTTAACCCATACAGGGAATTTTTTAGCTTGCATACCAACTCCTTTCCCTTCACAACAAAACCTTATGGTTGCTTCATGTAAATTTCTTCTTCCATATACCCATGTAGGAATTTTGTCTTCACATCCATCTTTTCTACCTCAAAATCAAATGTGTCAATAATACATAAAAACAATCTAATAGAATTTAACTTGGCAACATGAGAAAAAATCTTACCAAAGTCAATTCCCTTTACCTGGGAATAACAATTTTCTACTAGCTAATATTTATATTTCTCCAATTTTCCTTCTGGATTAAGTTTCTTCTTAAACACCAATTTGTTGCGAATAGGATTTCTTCCAGTCAGAAGCTCCACTAGCTCCAAAGCCTCATTCTTGTCTAAGGATTATATTTCTTCAATCGTGGAATTTTTCTAGAGTTTTCCATCCAATTAATCCACTTCCTCCCTAGAAGATCTAGGATCATCATTAGTAATAAACAAAGAAAAATTTGAATGGAAATCAGGTGGAGTATACCTTTTTGGTTTCCTTATTTCCCGAACTGATATCCTCAATACTGGAGTATGAGGATCTTCTTCTTCTGATTTATGTTCTTCTATAGAGTCAGATTCCTTATCCTTCAACTCAAAATATACTTTCCCATGTTCTTCCTTCCTCGGTAGAAATTCCTCTTTGACAACATATTTGTTTTCTTTGAATACCACATCTCGAATTTACACTACCTTCTTAGTTTCTGGGTTCCAAAGATCATAACATATTATAGTATATTTATACCCAATAAATATACTCTTTTCATCTCTTTTATCCAACTTACTCCTATTTTATTTTGGAACATGAACATATGAATCATAGACAAATACCCTAAGATGTGTCAGAGATATTTTCTTACCAGTCCATACCTTGTGTCAATTATTGTCATCCAGTACTAATGAGGGTGATCGATTGAAAAGGTAACATGTAGTACCCACTTCCTTTTCCCATAATTCCTATCCTAACTTGACACCACTGAGGATGCACCTTGATTTTTCCATCAATGTCATGTTCATCCTTTTTGCAAATCCATTCTGCTGAGGTGTATATGGAGTAGTATTCTTCCTTTCTATACCACACTTATTACACAAGTCTTCGAATTCATTTCCAAAAAACTCTCCACCATTATCCATCCTTAGCACCTTAGTTCTTTTCTTTGTTTGATTCTCCACATGATCCTTAAACTCTTTAAACTTGTCAAAGACTTCATATTTCTTTCTAAGGAAATATATCCATGTATTCCTTGAGAATTCATCTATAAATTAGGCATAGTACACATATTTTCCTAGTGATGGAATCAACATAGGTCCAAACACATCACTATGCACCAAATGTAAAATTCCCTCTACCCTCATTGCACTAGAGGGGAATCGTACTTGGTTCTGCTTCCCATATATGCAATTTTCCATAATTAAAATCTATAGAGAAAGTAGACATACCTTCAACCATACCTTTACCATGTAGTAGTCAAAGCCCCTTCTCTTTGATATGCCCTAGTATTTGATGCCACAACATAGTCTTTTCTTCAGAGACTGTAGGGTTTTTTAATTCTTCATCGCCAATATCATGAACAATGGAACTATTCCACCCATCACTAATAACACTTCCCTTCATATTATATAGAGTTCCAATATGAAATCCCTTCAACAACACCATTGGCCCTCGAACCATCCTGCAACTTTCTTTCTCAAACATTGTTTTTACCCCTGCATTGTCCATTTTTCTTACATAAATAAAATTTATGGAAAAACTTGGGATGTGAAAAACACCAGGAAGTGTTATAACCCTTCCATCCATGAGCTTCAACTTGACTTTTCCTCATCCTATGATTTTGGTTGTCAAGTCATCACCTGGGAAAACATCACTTCCATCATACCTTTCATATTCACAGAACCACTCCCTATGGGGAGTCATATGAAATGATGCACCTGAGTCAACCAACCATGCCTCATGATTTGCATGTGTGCTTGAAGAATCCAAGTACACATCCCCTCCTTCTTCCGTGGAGGTTTTTACTTCTATATAAAGAGCATCATCATATACCTTCCCTCTCTCAACACTTTTGTATCTACATTGCTTCTTATAGTGTCGTTGTTTTCCACAACTCCAACATACCTTTACAAACTTTTTGGGAGATTTAGATCTCCCACTTGAGGAATTAGATCTATTTCTTTCCTGGGAGCGTCCTATTGAAAACAAGGAATTTGTGTTTTTTCCTTCCATGATCTTTCGCTTCATATCCTCCAACAACAAGGATGAGACCACATCATCGAAACTTAAAGTAGTTTTATTACTACCTATCACCACAACCATACTATAACATGAGTATTGTAAAGAGAAAAATAAATATTTACACTTATCGTCATTAGAAATCTTAATATCAACAAAAAATAACTAACTTACCATGGTATTGAAGGCATTCAAATGATCTATCACTGAGTCTCATCTTTCATCCTCAGGTTTTACAGTTTATTCCATAGGAATAGTTTATTTATCAGGTACTTAAACTGATACAAAGTCCCCAACTTATTCCATAAATACTTGGTCATATCTTCCCCTAACACATTATGTAATACTTAATTTTAGAGACACAACCTGATTTTTCTCTTCACCTTCCGATCCAACTTTACCTAGAATTGTGTTGACATTATTGAAGGTGTGGTACCTGGATCCATAATGATCCTTTGATATTTATCCACCAACATATCTTCCATATTAAACTTCCATAACTCAAAAATTTACACATTAAATTTATCGATCTCTATTTTTGAACTTCTCTCCATGTCCTTTCACTTGAAGAATCAATATCGTAGATCTCCCACTGTAACAAGGCTTATCACATAATCGAGCCAAACCATTAGCTACAAAGGAATCCCCATGAATCCAATAATTTCTCTATTACCAAATGTAGTTTTTAACCTTGTACACTTAATTACAACAAACATATTCTTGATAAAATAGAAAATATACATTGGTGCATACACATTACACAAACATTTTTACCATGGAAACCCAAACCAGGAAAACAAGCAACCTATTTAGAGTCCCACATATAATATTCTATTCATCATATTCTTCATTGTTTACAATAAAATATACATATAGGATCCCATGGAATCCAAACCCGTAATCCAATGACCTAGATTAGTCAACAATCCTAATTCCTTAACCAAAATTAGAAAACCATTGGTAAAAACCATGTGCTAAAAAACCACAAAAAACATATGCAACAAATTGCCAAAAATGAATGAAAAAAACAACCAATTTTTTATTTTCAAGGGCTCTTCCCCCGAATGCCCTCACAGGGATACCTCATCCCCCTACCCCCTTGCTCCGATATCAGTGTACAATACATGGGACCAAACTAGCAATGAATATAACACATACCAAACACAAATGTCTCTTGTAGTTTTGGATCACTTCTGCAAAATTATGTCCTCTACCAACTCTCCTTCAACATCTACTGCTAAATCCTCTATGGAAGCTAGGACCTTCTCCCATGATGCAGGAGCATCACCAACAAAGCACATGTGGAGGACAGTTGGGCGCACTAGCGCGTGTTTTGAAATATTTTGAATTCCAAAGTTGGCGTAATTAATGTAATATCCGAGGAAGATTTTTATTTATGAGTATATTTAAGGCTTAGAGGCTGAGTCATTGCATAAGATCGATGAGAGAATGTAATTTTCTTTAATATCGAAGATTGCAGTATAGATCTAGAGCTTTCACTCTTATCTTTCTGACTAGAATATTTATTGTAATAAATGTTAAGTAGTTGAAAGAATTTATTTCGATAGGATAGCATAGAGTAGTTGCAGGGAAAGGCTTGAACAACACCTCTTGTATAAAGCTTTGTAATGTCCCCGCGAAGAGGCTGTTGAATCTATTTGTGTACATTTCCATTTTAGTTGTTGTCTCTATAGTTGTTGAAAGGATGATGATAGAGGATTGTCTTGTGGAACCATTGAATATATTGTATATGACTGTTGAATGAATATAGCATAGGAGTATCGTCCCAAATGTGTGATGTTGATGCATCTATTTGAATGAGTGAATGGTAGAATTTCTGTTATTTTCAATTCTCTGTTATTTTTTTTTGTTCTTGTATCTATGCATGCATTTACATGGCGATATGTATGAATCTGTGAGGTTTAAGTAAGTTTAAATTATTTCTCTTCCTTGATAAAGTGCAAGGTGTGCGTGATCGAGTCTATTTTGACTCGAAGCTCAAAAGAGATAATGTGAAACTTATGTATGCAAGGAGTGCATATGCATCCATAAGGAGTACGTGACAGAGTCTCACACTCATAAGATCAGGAGCAGTAGTGTGAATTTAGTCAAAAAGTGTGCAGAAGTCACCCACAAAGAAGTTAAGTTGTGGAATAAAACTTTTCGCAAGGCATGCTGAGGTCGATAATTCGATTTAGTGTCGAAGGAAGCGTATGGAAGAATGTAAGAAGAAGGCCGAGGAAGACATGATCAGGACGGAGAGTGGCGTGAAATATTCAATGGGGAGGACCCTTAAGGTTTCACAAAGCCCACAAACGAGATCAGTTTTGAAGGGAGGTGAAATTGTTCCAGACCGTCAGATCTGGGAGAACTATGTGGAGGATAGCCATAAGGTGTTTCGGCACTTCATGGTTCTTAAAGTCTAGAGGTATTGTAAGATGAGAGTCATGAACTCACAAATTCATGAAGTAATCACAACCTTTGGCTACGGAGAATACACATGGAGGTGGATTAGGAGTTCCAAAGTCAGAAGTCCGGACGTTTGTGCGTAAGGTGAATGGGAGGTTCACGAAGTCACAAAACCTGAAGCACTATTGGGTCATCAAAATCTAAGAAGACACGCGGCATGAGATCCAGAGTTCGGAGGAGAACACCTCAAAAAGTGTTGAAGATAGAGATTGGGATATCCCCAAAGCTCGAAGTTGTGAAGGGGTTAATCTATGCTCATAACCCGTGGTCATTCAAGGAAAAAGGACATGTGTATAGTGGTTTTGGGTACCTGCAGGGACCTGAAGAGTCGATCCGACTTAGTTTTATGAACGATCCAAGACCGGGAGGTCGAGAAACCCTTAGGGGAGAAGGGTGTTTGCACCATCCTCCTCCTAATCCAACAAGGAGGGCTCATAGAGTTTGAACTTATCCACATTCACTGTTGAGTAAATGTGAATGTATGGGTGTAGACTGAGCATGTAGGCATTATCTCCCACATTTTCCAATACCTCAAAAGGACCATACTGTAGAGACTTGATGTTCTTATCAAGACCCCACAATATTTCTTTATTAAGATGTAGCCATACTATGTCTCTAAGTCTAAATGTTATCTTTATTTTTTGCTAGTCATGTCTAGCCTTGTACTTTTCCTATGACTTATTTAGTGTCTCCTATACTTAAAAATGAATTTTCCCTATCTTCTCAACAATTTGTTTTTCCTTTAATGCATCTCCTGTGAGGTCCCCCGTCACTCTTTTTTTTCCATATACAAAATCTAAGGGTGAAGGTGGAAAACATCCAAAGAAAGTTTCAAAACGTGACTTACCGGTAGAAGTGTGGATTTCTATGTTATAGGAGTGTTGCATGTAGATAATATTTTCATCCCAAGTCTTTGGATGCTTCTGAATGTAACCACTCAAAAACTGCACCAAAGTCCTATTGACTACTTTTGTTTGTCCATCCGTTTTTGGATCGAATGTTATAGACCTCTTGAGCATGGTGTCCATATTCTCCCACAATGTATTCCATAAGGAAATAGGAAATCTGGTGTCCCTATCCAATATTGTACTCCTTGGTATCCCAAAGTTCACCTAGACCTATTAAAATTACAAGTTTTCTACTTCCAATCCTTTGATGGTATTTTTACCATCAACTTTTATGAGCAATTCAATGCATTCAATTTTATATCTGAAAATTAGTTACAAGTGACCTTAAATAGTAAAGTAGGGTTGTTATCAATGAATAATTTTATATTGAAATTATGACAAAAAATTACAGTGGAAACATAAATATTGGAGAGACATCATACATGCACAAGCGACACAAAATTTATGTTCAGTAAAATTTTCTAATTGAGAATTTTCGAGGAAAAAAAAATCTTCTCTACAAAAATACAAATTCAACGAAGTCGAGAAGACCCCTACCAACTTTAAAACCTATTGGTGTATCCTACTAATGTCACCCTGTTGGTTGTTGACGTCACTTGTACGACCTTCCAGATTAGTTGTATGATCTGCACATGTGGTACGAACTGTAAGGATTACATGCGAAACCTGTTTATTGTTGTTTCACATGAAATGTAGACTGTATGGATCACACTGCATCCTCTCTATCTCTCTGATCCTCTCACATTTGAAGAATATATATCTTAGATGAAAATTCAGAAAATAGAAAAAAAAAAACACTAGGCTAGATTTTCCAAAGTGCGGAATTTCCTTGATGAAATTTCTACCCCAATCTCCTTGGCACAAGTTCTCACTCACTTATGCCAACTCCATAATGTCACAATGTCTCCTCACATTTTATCTCCTTTTATAGGAGTCCAAAGTGATTTTAGAAGACATTAACCTAATTTAAGGAGCCCTCCACTAAACTCAACATTGAATTAGAATTTTTTATTCCTCCATGTGGGTGTGAAGCCCCAACTCAATATACAAGGGGTTTTCACATAAAAAAAAATTGCAATGTGAGTGCCAAAACTTATTCCCACATGCCTGACACTAAGTCCAATGTATGAATACCTCTCGATGCTTTAAAAACATCAACACTCCCTCTTAGTGAGGGAGGTATTCCATCCACCATCATCTAGAAGTAGATTTTTCCAACACACTAGAAGTGGCCCTACTCCCACACTGGATCCAGTACCAAAACTTCTCCATATGAAATGAAAGAAAATCCTACTGTATGACATGGACTCTTCTTGGAGGACACACTGATCCTAGAAGCCTCCCTCTTTTTAACATCTTGTATGGCTTCCTCAACCCATGAAACCTTCTTGAAAGTATTGGAATACTCCTCTCTCCCACTTGAACCTGAATGTTGACGTCCTTTGTATGCTTGAATTTCCCTTTGAGATTGTTTACTCCTTCTAAAATCTAACTTCCTCTTGAAAGAATTGGAAGGATTTTTCTTCCCACCAAATCTTGAAGGCTAAATCCCTCCGATTTGCAAAACCTTCGGAGCTACCTTATCCTTGTCCTTTGTCACTCAACTACTTTCCATAGCTCACATAGGTTGACCCTTTATCCTACACAATTTTCTCTCTCTAACTCTAAGAACAAATAATGTTTTTGAGATAGTTCCTCTAGGCATGAACAATGTCTTTCCATATTGAAACAAAACTTCATAGGCATTCTTCTCAATTTTTGAGACTGAGAAATAACTCCTCCTGCGTTTTGACACCCATAACAAATTTGCCACTCCTAACACATCTCTAGAATCCATATGAAATGGAATTGTTCCAGATCCCTGCACTGTATTCTTAGTACCCATACGAAGTTCCACATACAAATCTAGGTCAGACTCTATGAATCTCTCAAAAATATCCCATGGTCCTATCATATGACATGTGGCTCCACTATCCACCAACCAAATCCTACTACCAGAAATTGTACTAGAAAGGGTGGAGACCAATAAGAACTCCCTATGATGCCTATTTGAAACCTCACCCACCTCTGTTGATGATGGATGTTACTTCCCTCTCCCTTTCTTTCATTTTGGAAACTATGAAGCATAATGATTGTTATCATAATAAGAAAAACAATTGACCTTGCTAAGGTCCTTATTCTTCATATGTTTTGAAGATGCATCTATCCTCGTGCTCTTCTTCCAGGAACCATTTCCTATGCCCTTCCTAGAATGAGCTTCTAGGGCTAGGTTCTCATCATCAGTATCTCTCTGCTTGTTCCAGGACTCTAACCGAGCCTCCTCTTGGATGCAATCAATCCATAATATATCAAATGATGGAAAATTCTCTCATGCACAAATCCATTACACAAATGGTTCCCAAGACCTAGTAAAACCATCCAATGACAAATTCACCAACTCTGTGTCATCAGCTTCCTCATCAATGGCTACAAGTTGTCATGAATCTGACCAATCCTCATGAGGTAGGAAACAATTTTATTTTAACTCTACATCCCAACATATCAGAGTTGATTCCTCAAAATCACATTTATGCTTGTATTCTCGCTTTGGTACTAGCCCACCAAAGAATCATGCAAATCCTTTGTTGTCTTTTCCTCATAAATATGAGGAATCAAGTGATCCTTCACAAAATCCAACAATTGTCTTCCCTCTTCTTATGGGATGCAAATTATTGTGCATTAGTAGGATCTTGAATCACTGTTGGGACACGAATTTGGGGACCTGTTTTGGGAACTACACTATGCACAAAAAACAAGGAAAGATAGTTGGTGCAATTTTAGGGATCAATGCGTGCAAAAGAAGGAAGATCGTTGGAATTAGTTAGGAATTTTGGTCTAGAGAAAAGGGATAATACCTATTGTAATTGTATAAATATGTAATGGTTTCGGGATAGAGAGTAGTGTGTGATAGAAAGGGAGGCTAGTAAGTAGAGAAGAGCAACAAAGAGATAGAAGAATGACAAGGGCATGTTGTATGTTTGAGACATAATGTATGAGGGAAGTGGACATATTTTGTAACAGATGTTCTGAATAATATAATAATAAGTCCATCGTTGTGGACGTATCCCATCTTAGGTGAACAACGTTAAATCATGGTGTCTATGTGTTATGATGTGATTGTTCTATTTATTGCACACATATAATGTATGTTTGGTTACTATGAATATGTTACATGTTAATATGTTTCTGTGCACATGATAAAAGGATGCCTCGACAATTTTTTAAGTATAATGGTTCTGAGGAATTCCTCCCATCCCTCCATAGTTGCGGAAACATGGTTCCTAAAGTTCCCATAGATACCTCAGGTGAGACTTCACCTACTTGTGGGTGATGCCGAAAGGGCCGATATCTGAGGGTTTTGTTGGTAAATTGACGTTGAACCCTGGACCTACCCACTACACGCCAACAAGTGTTTTTGTTTCCAGGACCGTGATCTATGACTGAAGGGAATGTGGAGGCCGACTAAGGAAGAGACAAGACAATGGTTAGATACAAAGGAATGCGATTTTTATAGATATCAAAATAAGAACTCATATATCAACTTAGAAAAGTGGTTACAGAGGTATGTATTTACAGACTTACATGAGATTTATTTTCTAAATTCCCGATATTTTTGGCTCAATGGTTACAGAGGATAGCTGAAAAGAGAGAAACATTCTACACTATTGTTCCGAGGAGTTGGAACCGTGATTTGATCCATCAAGTTAATACCATAAGTAATCAGATCTCAGATGCAATTGAAAAATGGTTGGGGTAGACCCCAATTTGAGAATGTTTTTCTTCCACAGATCATAGATATAAGATATGGAGCAACACTTATTTTTCTGTGAAGCAATATGGATCGTGAAGTAGGTCTAGAACAGTGATACAAAAATTTGTGATTTAGTGATTACATTTAGAGACCGTTTGTTACTCTAGTATATGAAGTATTAGTCAAATTCAGATGCAGTACAAGCCAGAACGTTGGAAGACATCAAGCAAGCCCTGTTAAGTTAAAAGAGTTCTGGAAACCAAATTTTGAGTCGCAGTGTATTACGAAACTAAAAGAGATCAAGAAGTTGCATAATGTATCAGTATAGGATTTTGATCATAGATTCAATATATTGAGGGATTAGTTGACCTTCCATATTCTAGAATATCAACATAGGGAATAGTTCACTTCCCTTTGATGCAAAAAAATATTACATCATAGTCGGGAACACTAGAGATCACCATGAAATTGGAAGCATCCCCTATAAGAGAGAATGGTACAAGGATGGCTCAGGTTCAGTCGCAGTTAGAATAATTGAAAATTTAGTTGCGGGGGATTTCTAAAGGGAAGGAAAAGCATGAAGAAGTATGGTGTTTTAAATGCAGAAAGGAAGGTCATCATAAGAATGAGTGTCCCTCCTTTAAATATTATTTGGTGACAGGAGCTATGAATCACTTAGACACATGAGGAAGTGTAACATCCCGGTTCTAACCCTTATGAACTATAATGTATTATGTAAATATGACTTAGGCTGGTCAGCCAATAAAGTTGAAAAGGGGCCAGAGTGCCTAGGAAATGTAACACTTCATATACATTAATAAAATACACCACTGGGTACAATACTAACAATAACAAAAGAGATAGGGGGCTATGATTCCACGAGAGAGGGGGCTTGAGGGGCTAATTATTTTTATTATTATTTTATTTACCCATAATTGATGTTATGGAGAAAATGGGTTACATGAGCTTCTTGGGGAAGGCCATGTGGTTCTTGATTTCAAAGTAATTATATAAACCCATCTTTGGTTTGGGTAGGGGTTCACTTGCTCTTATTCATTCATTGTTACACCTTTTCCACTTTTCATTTTTAGGGAGCCTCACTCTTGCTGCATTCGTATGCTCTTGGTATGAGCATGGATATGAATGGTTGCATGAGGGTGGATTGGGGTGAAGTTAGGGGATCATTCTTCCCCTGGTTTGTATTCTTCCCCTTGTTCCCTTGTTCTTATTCCTCTTCACTCACTACTTCTAACTCGTGTGGTCTTGGGCTGAGCATGGAAACAAATGGCAGGAAGATGAGAGCCATCGTTGAATGGTTGTAATGATTTAATGATCATTCTAGAAGGGAATGGATGTCTATGTACATGAACATGATGGAAATTTGGATGGAATTGTCCATAGCTAAGAGTCCTTGAAGTTTCTAGTAGGGATATTTTCTAAACAATAGCACTGAATCCCTGGAGATAAATGGAACAGCCTCAGAGACTACATGTCAGAGAAAGGTGTTCATTTCTTGGGGTTGTGTAGGCTAAGGGGGGAAGAGAGTTGGGAATTAGGATTTGTTGTGAGGGTGGGAAACCCGAGATCCACTTAGCCAATTGTTGTGTGTTTAGACTTGGCCTAGGACTCATCCTTGTGGATTCATATCCCTATCTCTGGGGTGACCTGTTGTTGAGAGTAAATGAACAACAATGTCTATGGTTGGGAGGAACTTCCTTGGTATGCAACCACTCGGTGAACATTTACTTGCAAATATAAGTGCTCTATGTTTTTTCTATGTAATGGTTATTTTTGCTCTGTATTTAATTATCTCTGAGATATGTATTTTTAATGTGTTTGTCTGCTGACTATTTGTTGTGCATGGCACATTGTTTATATCGTTTGTGTTGTGGCATGGATCTTGATTAATGCATGTTGTTCTTTCATTCTTGTTTTCAGATTAAATGTTGTTAGAATTCGATACTCGTGCAAAGAACTAAGTATTGGGACTGTAGCGTGCCCTGCCTGCTGGTGGTTGGGTGTGTTGTAGCCTGTTTAAGTGGCATATCCCAGCCTGTGGGTGGTCGGGTATGGTAAATATTGGTATCGGATATTCTAGTTGAAACATCGAGCCAGTATGGGTCGGGTCTGTTGTTCAGAGTCTCCTGGATGAGATCAAATTCTGACCTTGAAGTTGAAAATCTTAGGAAGGATGGAGTTGCAGAATCTACGCAGGAGCTAGAACATCAAAGATCATTTGTAAGGGATCAAAGGATCATAACCATCACTTTTTGAATTCATGAGTGATCACCACTGTGGGATCAATAGAGATCCGGGATCATTGGATCGAAGGGTAGGTGAACAAGGGTCGTCCGATGAAGATGAAACAAAAGGTTGAGTAGGTTTAAGTATCAATCATCAGATCTGAGCGCGAATGAATGTAAGTCGTAGATCTCATGATGGTTAAGAGGATTAACACTCTGGGAGAAATTGAAGGCGAAGATTTTGAAACTCCCGAAGCCCGAAGAGCCGAAGTGATTCATAGTCGTCAATCTGTGGGAGGAAAAACGTCGATATATCGTGAACTCCAGGTGAAAGTGCCCAGGAGGATAAGCCTTGGGTCATAGCCCAAGGTGACAGGCGAGGAAAGAGCTAGTGCCTGTTAGTGTGAGATTGGAACAGGGGGTTAAGGAAGCAGGACCCATGGTTAGCCATCGATATGTGAGAAGAAAATCGACTATGGGGGACCATTGTGGGGAGAGGAGGAAAAATTAGCGGACGTGCTAGTTCGCAGCCTGCTATTTTCCAGCGTCGTTGATCTCATCGGGACAAGGGATCAACAACCATGGCTTAAAGGATATTTGGGTGAGAACTTTGCAGATTGCGGGGACAAAGCCCTCCAATAAAGAGAGAGCACATTTTCAGCCCACAATTATTGTTGACTGTCCAATCTATAAAGTGGAAATGATAGGATAAGAAAAGGAAAAGGCCGAAGCTCTGAAGTCCCGAAGTAAATGAGGATCATCGGATATAGACAATACATAATGGTCATTGGATCATAATAGTGGTCAAATTTGACGCCAACCACTTCGAAGAAAAATGATTCATAACAAATGAGTTCACCTAAAGGCCGAAGTTCCGAAGTCACTCCCAACCGTTGATCTGAGATACATTTCGGGAGTTAGGACAACCATTATTTTTAGGAGAAGAACATGTGCCACATGAAGATATCAATGTCAACAAGGACATGTCGCACAATTAGATGATGACAAGTGTCAAAGTGTAGTTGGAATTTCAGGTATGCATAAGCTATAAATCTAAGTGACATGTGGCAGCCACTCAGTCAGTGCCACATCAACAAGTGATGTCAGCAAGTTACGTCACTCCGAGATTTTTGTAGTTTGGGAGTTTCACCACCAGCAAATACTCGAAGTCCCGAAGTTACGAAATGAAGAAGAACCATTCATTGTGCAACTAAAATCCAATCGTCTGATCTACTTCAACGAAATGAACTCTGGAAGATTGAAGGAATGGGAAGGAGAAATCACCCAAAGTGTCGAAGGTCGAAGCCAATGTTAATCATTGATCTACTTTGGGAGATTTCCCAACACATGATCAAGTATAGTGGAAGGATAGCGTAAGTGGAAGTGTTAACCGACAACAAGCGGTCACCACCTCTTTATGACTCATTTGGTAGGTAATCACTTGAGAGTAATTGCTACTCCATAATTCAGGAGCCACAAATAGCTGAAGTTTCGAAGTAAATGAGAACCGTCCAACTCATTGTGACATTAAAATGTGACCATTGATTTTCATAAGTGATCAAGAACTTCTTAGCTTAGCGCCTGGTCACCACCTGTGGTCGTATGGAATAAAGAAACAAAGGAAAAAATAAGAGACAACACTCAAATCAATAAGCCTGTGGTTTTGCGCATATGGTCATATGTAAATGGTTTGAAGGAAGTGCCTCATAAAGATTTAATTTGACAGAGAGTTAACACTAGAATAATACAAAGAATTGATAAAAGATCAAAATATGATCTGAGAACACAACAGAAGCATGAGTACGATATAATGAGTCGATCCGTGTATGTGATAAAATCATCAAGAAAAAAGAACCGACACATAGTCATGATTAAAAGAGAGTTAATTCATGAGCATTATGAATAAAGGATAAAATGGAAAATGATATTAATTCAAGATTAATATTATCATTTAAATGAAAAGTTACTTGTAAATTTAATTGACAATTTTTCTATGATATGTATAGTTCTAACAAGATGGATTCTTGCAGGTTTGTCAGGATTAGAGGTATAATCCGATCAATTCAAGAATATGATCATATGTTAGGGTCATAGAGGCATGACTTTGATTACAAAAGTTGGATGAGGCACTACAAAATAAAGAATCCTCACATGGGACATGAAGCTAACAGGTGAATAATTTCATTAATGGGCATTGAAAGGAAAAGTAAGGCTCCATAGCCTTGAAGGTAGAGATGTGTAGATAGTTGCAAGTTTGATGTGGAAGAAAACAAATAGCTTAAGAGGTGGTGTGTGAATAATATCTATGTGTCAAGCATAGGAGTTACAAGGAAGGATTTGTTAGATATGACTTATCTATTGTCTAAAAGTACTTAGTGAAATAAATCCACTTATGATATCAGAGTTCACAGTGGAATCATGATGCCAATGCAGAGAAATTGGAATGCTCTCTCACTTGAAAAATGGCACTGAAAGAAAATGGATTTCCATTGGGAATGATATTAAGTGTGAAAGGTATGGTTTCATAGGGAAAGGTTAATGAAGTAACATAATGGAAAACTAAGGAGTAATAGTATCTGATTCAAGAACATTGTAGTAGAGTGATGGAATATTTGAGCTACTTCATTCTAGGATGCTGGAATATTTCATAAAGGTAAAGTTGGATATGACTTCCTAGGAGAGGCTGCTGAAAATACAACACCTTGGTTGGATTGCAAAATGGCCAAGTGGAAATTGGTTGGAGAGCGTTCAGACCAGGGAACCATAGTGCAGATGATCAGAATGGGAGCACACAAGGTAGCAATGATATGAAGGAGTTGAAGGACAACCAAATACAACATAAATAGATAAATAAATAAGTGAATTGAAACAGAAATACACGAGAGTGCATGAGGCATACAATGAAGTTAAAATGCATATGCATTAGTAGGCATGTTTATAATAAATGCTTGGTGCATATGGATGTGTAATTTTTCATATGTACATGCTTGGATATCCATATAACATGCTTGTGAACCTATAATAGTCTACTATTATGAAATAGTGTTTAAGTATGACTAATGATGGATTATGTATTCAAGAAAAATGTACAACAAGGTTAAATATGTGGATGTTGTTGTTTCTTATGATTTCCATCTAGGTGAACACACATGAGGGTGGTAGGAATGGTGATAAAAATGATGAAGGAGGAAGTTTGTGAGCTTCTACAAACATCAGTTGGTCACATAGGAATAACTAGGTTGATAACAACCAGGCAGGTATGCATTTATTTTATGTTGATGCATAAATGTTGAAGGGGATTGAGGTAAGAATTCCCTCAATTAAATTTCAGTATTTAGATTGATATGTAATGGCCAAAGGCCTAGATTTTGCAAATGTTGTTGATGCTAGATTGCATTTAGATAAAATGTTGGTTGCATATTATGTTATGTTTGGTTATGAGTTCATAACCAGGTTAATTCAGGAGACATACTCCTTTTATAACAATGATATCCATAGAGATAGTCATGTGTGAGACCATAGTATGGTTGGATATGGAAGGGCTATAGCGTTATATGAGAGATAAATGGTATCTACTATATATATGATGTTTGGACTGCAACCTCTTTTTTGACACTGAAGAGAACTTAAGGATTATATTCTTGGTGTTGTGTTTGGGTTCAAAAGGAGGGTAGCCAAATAGTTAGGCAAGCAGTAGGAAGTGTGTGGATGATGTGTTGAGTCGTTGGCCATACCATCCAACTCATCATGGTGGGATGCATGACATAGTTATGTTGTATTATGTAGTCAATGCATGGATGCATTGTGTAGATGTGGCCATGGGTATTGGCACATTGATTGTTATGTTATTAACTGTTGCATTATGAAAAGTCTGTGCGACTGATAATACATGTGTATGTAATGATGAGTTCATTCCAATTGATAGTTGGATTAATATAAGTAATTGAATTGTAGTTGTAAACAATTATGAGCACACTTTGTGATTTTGTTTTGAATCATTGCCATGAATATATATATATATATATATATATATATATATTATACATGAGATATTGACAATTTGTTTGTCTGAGGAATGTTGAAATTGTAAGAGGAAAGAATTTTGGATATGGCAGTGTTGTAATCCCATAAAGAAGACCAATGCCTATTGTTGCAAGAGCCAAATTGTTATGAGCAAAAGCTCATGTCTAGAAGTTTTATTTTTCCTATATAAAACAGTTTTGGAAATTGTGATTTGATAATTACTGATGAATTGTTTTGGCTGAATGTAAATTGAATAATTTGCAAGTAGAATGGTCTTGGACATGGAAAGGATGTAATACCATAAGGAATACTAATATCTATAACTGCAGAGCCAACCATTATGAGCAGAAATCTCATGCTTGGAAAATTTTGTTTTCCTATATAAAACATATTTTCCATTTATGAGTGGTAATGGTTATAATGATATCTCATAATGACTGTATGTTTATAATACAGACGATATGTTGGATATGCAATATGGAAAGCATGGAAAAGGCTATTTTGGGGACATGAGGACCCTGTGGTAGGCCATGATTTCCCTAGAATATGTTGTGTTGTGGTAACACACGCCAGAGAGTCGCCTCGGCTGTAAGACTCGATAAAGTCTCTAGGAATATTCTTGTGCAAGAAAGTCTTGGTTAGGAAAGATGGATTTCCTGAGGGACTGTATAGTAGAGAAAGGGGATGCCTGAGCCTGGACTTGGAAGGTGAGTGACCATAAGAAAAATGAGACTTTGATATCTCTTGACTGGGGTCATGCACAAAATGGGTATGTCAAAGGAAAACAATGAGCCAAGTTAACGAGAAAACCATATGGATGCAGATCCATGAACCACACATATAAGTATTGTATTGGATTATGAAAATCTACTCTTACATTATGAGAAAGAATGAGAATTTTATGCACAAATTGTGAACTCACATGCTCGCTAATTTGAAATTTTGTAGGAAAATGATGAATTTTGTGGATCTAGAAAAGTACCATACTATGAGAGAAAATAAGGTGATGTTGGAGCAACTAAATGACAAAGGCATGGAAGGAAGAAAGTCCAATGGACTTTCTATAGCTGGGGTTCTGGAAGCCACAACTCTGAAACTTCTTGGTTGAGTGTACTAGATCCCTGGAGAGAAGTGGAACAACCCAAGGGACTGCATGAAAGACAAAGCGGTTCATTTCTTTAGGTTGTGCAGGGATGAGAAGGAAGGAGAGCTTGTTGGTTGGAAATGTCGTTAGATATATAAATTTTGAATAACATATAAAGTGAATTAAGGCCAGAGGACCTAGATTTTTAATGTTAATAACATTGGAATGGTGTTGTGCACTGAGGACAATGCCAAAATAAGGGGATGGGGATGTAACATCCTGGTTCTAACCCTTATGAAATATATTGTATTATGTAAATATGACTTAGGCTAGTGAGCCAGTAAAGTTGAAAAGGGGACAGAGTGGCTAGGAACTATAACACTTAATATACATTAATAAAATACATCGTTGGCTGCAAGATGGACAAAGACAAAAGAGATAGAGAGTTATGATTCCATGAGAGAGGGGGCTTGAGGGGATAATTCTTTTTATTATTATTTTATTTACCCATAATTGATTTTAAGGAGAAAAGGGGTTACATGATATTCTTGGGGAAGGCCATGTGGTTCTTGATTTCCAAGTAATTATATAAACCCATCGTTGGTTTGAGTGGGGGTGCACTTGCTCTTATTCATTCATTATTACACCTTTTCCACTCTTCATTTTTTGGGAGCCTCACTCTTGCTGCATTCGTATGCTGTTGGTCTGAGCATGGATATGAATGGTTGCGTGAGGGTGGCCTGGGGTGAAGTTACGGGATTGTTATTCCTCTGTTTCATCTTATTCCCCTTCTTCCCTTGTTCTTCTTCCTCTTCACTCACTACTAATAGCTCGTGTTCTCTTGGGCTAAGCATGGAAATGAATGGTAGGAAGAGGAGAGCCATCGTTGGATTTTTGTAATGATTTATTGATCATTCTAGGAGGGAATGGATGCCCATGTGCATGAAATCGATGGAAGTTCGAATGAAACTGTCTACAACTAAGAGTCCTTAGAGTTTCCAGTAGGGATATTTCCTCACCAGTAGCACTGGAGCCCTGGAGAGAAATGGAACAGACTCAAGGACTGCATGGAAGATAAAGGTTTTCATTTCTTAGGGTTGTGCAGGCTGAGGGGGAAAGAGAGATGGAAATTAGGATTTGTTGTGAGGTTGGGAAACCTGAGAGCTACTTAGCCAACTCCTGTGTGTTTAGACTTGGCCTAGGACCCATCCTTGTGGATTCATAGCCCTAGCTCGGGGGTGACCTGTTGTTGAGAGTAAATGAACAACAATGTCTATGGTTGGGAGGAACGTCCTTGGTCTGTAGCTAGTTGGTGAACATTTACTTGCAAATATAAGTGCTATCTGTGTTTCTGTGTAATGATTATTTCTGTTGTGTATTTAATTATCTCTGAGATATGTATTTTTATTGTTCCTTTCTACTGACTATTTGTTGTGAATGGCAGGTTGTTTATCTCGTTTATGCTGTGGCATGGACCTTGATTAATGCGTGTGGTTATTTTATGATTTTTTTTGGATTAAATGTTGTTAGAATTCGAGACTCGTGCAAAGAACTAAGTCTTGGGAATGCATCGTGTCCCACCTATTGGTGGTTGGGTGTGTTGCAACCTATTTAAGTGGCGTATATCAGCCTGTGGGTGGTCGGGTATGTTACAGGAGGGGTATGGTGTGAGATATGCATAACGATGGTTCATCACCCAACCACCTATCCTTTGATGCAGAAGTATCATAGCACTGCCAAAAGATTATTTCGTAATTTTTGTAAGTCCGTGAGACATGATGAATAGAACTATCACACGCTCGATCTAATGACATAACCCGCCTCAGATGAATATAGCGTTCAAGGGGAAGACAGATCAAAAGGATGGGTATCACAATATAATACTATTATAGGATAAAATCAAGGAGGAAGAGGAGGATTCATATGTCAAGGAAGAGAAAGATTTGGTAGAGGGAGAGGACTAATTATCTGCTATAATTGTTACCAACCTGGGAATTTGGCACAATATTGTCAGAATCCTTGTATGATGTGAAAATACTATAGACATTCAGATCATGTGATGAAATACTATCTATATTTGATCGTAAAGTGGCAGGAAAAGGGGAACGGGAATGTGCAGATGACAAGAGAAGAAGAGCGTGACGATCAACCAAGGGATTAACCATTACATGTGGAGGATAAAGAACAAGAGTCAATGTGACAAAATAAGGAATTTGAATGGACCAATGGGTTAGGAAAGTGTCATAAACTCCTTCAACATTTGACCCTTCGAAAGAGATAGATACATATAATAAATCAAGGAAGGAACTGATAGAAATAGAATGGGGAGCATTGACTTCACAAACTTTGTATGACATTCCTCTGGCTTATGACCACTCAATTACATAAAGGCCAGTTGAAAAGGAAAGTACCCTAAAGAGTTTCTTAAATAGTTGTTTAGAACCAATGAATGATGAAACCACATTAAATTTGTTGTGTGGGATGATCAACTAGTGTGCACAAGATAAAGAAGAACCTATCGCACAACAAGCAATTAACCCGATACAAAACAAGAAAAGGAAAAATAGGGAATTTTGAATTAATGCGCATATAGGAGACTAGGATATGGATAATATCATATTGGATCTGGGATTTGATGTGAATTTCCTTCTAAAGAAGACATGTGAGATGATTGGAAAATCAAAATTGATCTGGTCACCCTTTTAGTTGAGTCTAGCAAATCAACACAATATTATCCTGATTGGAAGACTAGCCGAGGTGAATGTTAATATCGATGAAGTGAGAAACACATCATATTTGGAGTAATCGAGATAGTGGATGAAAATAAACCTTATCCAACATTACTTGGACTTGATTGGGATTTTGATAACTAGACCATTATTGATCTAAAAAAGAGACAAATGATATTTGAAGTACAAGACTTTAGAGTTACTACGTCGTTTGATCCCACAGAAGGAACACAATATGTAGAACTTGCAAGGGGAAGATTCAATACTAAATAACTCCATAACCTTTAAAATGTGACCGCATAGATGGACGACTATGTTAATCCTACTACTGATGGTGCACTCATATGGTGAAGTATCAATTCTTGCATGTCTGATTTAGATGAATCCCTGGAACATTGGAAACAAAGATTACAGGAAGTATCTATAAGGATATTTTCTCATATTACCCACACATTTCACTGTATTGGAACTAAGATACGTGGTCCCTCGAAGTATGATGGAATAATGGATATAGATCCTTTTGTAAAATATTTTGAATTGTAGATACTGAAACAACAACGATTGTTAGATTTATATGTCGTGCTGAAAGCGACTCTTGCAAGGTGGTGGGATGGGAATAAGGATAGAATATATGATTGGCATCAATGTAGAAGGTTGTTACAAGTCAAGTTAAAAAAAAAACTGAATACACTATGCAAAAGTATATTGGCTTGAGTTATCCTACAGATCATCTTACATAGTGCACTGCAAGATGGATTTTAGTACCTAAGAAGGAATGGACAAACTTGTTTGTACACACTCTCGATACGATCCAGAAGAACTGGTATTTAGAATTGGAAGTATGTAGAGGAATAACATATTGGGAAGATTTGACTCGCAATTTCAAGATAACTTTCAATTTTAAAGATGATTCCCCTTCGGTAGACACAACTTTGTAGATTATCCAGAACAAGATCTTTACATAAAAAAATTTGAAAGAAAAAAATACCCTTATGTAGCGCACCTAGATCTAATGCGAATTTTCAAGAGGTTTTGGAATGTTATAACGTTGTTGGAGAAGACCAGGAGGATGAAGGCACGAGATATTTGCAAGTGCTAGAAACCAAAGGATAGTGTGCAGTAGAGGATATCAAGATCGAATTTACCATGTATGCAATGTTGTTCAGAATGAACAAGGTGAATATTGGTACAAAGGATAATTTCAAGTTTGCAAACATTGGAGATTATTGGAACAAAGAAACTGTCGAGAATATTGTTGATTTACTACCTGAATACTGGGACCTTTTCCCAACTAGATTTTCAGAAATGAAAGGTATTGTTGGGTAGTTAGGGGAGATGAGGATATCTTTGAAGTTGGATTCCAAGTCAATGAAGTAGATACCATACCAATTGAACCTAGTATATAAGTAGAAAGTGAAAGAAGAAATAGATAGGATATTGGAAGATGGGATTATTGAACTTATCGTTGAGTCAAAATGGATCAGTATGATGGTGGTCCAAGACAAGAAAACAAGTGGAATTAGAGTTTGCATGGATATGCAAAAATTGAATGATGATTACGTACATGACCCATTTCCTATCCCGTTTATAGATGAAGTTTTGGAGAATGCAGGAGGACAAGAAACTTACTCATTCACTGATGGATTCTCTAAGTATCACCAGATTAATATTGTGTAGGAGGATAGGCATAAGAAAACATTTCTGATGGAATGGGGATGTTATCAGTTTATAGTCTTGCCTTTTGGATTGAAAAATGCGGCAACAATATTTTCATGAGTTTTTGTCATGGTGTTTAAAGAGTTTATTCATAAATTACTAGAAGTATATTTGGATCATTGGACAATGTTCAGTTTGTTGAAGAACCACATTGAAACTTTGTGCTTGATGTTGGAAAGATATAGATAGTTCCAGATCATATTGAACTTGAATAATTGTATTTTCTATGCACCATTTGGTATCATTTTGGGTCATGTAGTATGTAAACAAGGAATTTTGGTTGATCCTGCAACGATTGTTTTTATTGTTGATTTTCCACCACATATTCCAGTGTGACAACTGTGAGCAACATTGGGTCATATGTGGTATTAATTTTTTTATATTAGGAGATACACACAGATTACAACCGTGCTGGAAAATTTGTTGAATAAGGAAGTTAAGTTTCAATGGAACAGGGAATGTCAACAATGTTTGGATACCTTGAAGGAGAAACTAATCAATGCATCAATTTCAGTGTTTCTAGATTTGAAGAAGGAATTCCATGTCCACGTAGATGTATCATCTATAACGTTAGGTGCAGTTCTAGATCAATCAGGGAAAGGATATTTTGATTATCCGATTGCATTTTCCAATAGAAGGTTGTCGACTACTGAACATAATTACACTACTATAGAAAATGAAAGATTGGAAATGGTGTATTCCATATAGAAGTTTAGGAATAATCTTTTGGGGTCGCATTTTAAGATGTATACAAATCTTTCTGCATTGAGATACTTAGTCAATAAGCCAATGATGTGGGGGAAGATATGAAGAAGTTTAGGAATAATTTGTTGGGGTCACATTCTAAGATGTATACAGATCATTCGACATTCAGATACTTATTCAATAAGCCAATGTTGTGGGGGAAGATATGAATATGGTTGTTATTATTTGAGGAGTATGATTTTGAAGCTAGGGAAATTAAATATAGGACCTGACCATGTGTCATACATATTAACAGGGGAAGATACATGAAATTTGGATGATAGTCTACTATATGCCTACATGTTTGTAGTATATATGGTCAATGATTACTTTGCAGATATTGTCAAGTTCTTGAGAACATGAGTAGCCTCATCCAACTTTACAATTTCATAGAAGAAGTAGTTAGTAGTAAAGGAAACAAATTATCGGCTTATAGTGGGGAATTTGTTTAGGTTAGGCATAAATAGTATTCTTTGGCAATGTGTATTGGAGCATGAGAGGTCTATGATATTATTTGAGAACATGAGGGAATTGCGGGAGGCCACTACGCAGGGAAAGCTACGGCTCATAAAAAATTTCATTGAAGAATTTGGTTTTCCACCCTTCATAAGGATGCTAAGGCATTTTGTCAGAATGGTGATTTCTGTCAGTGAGGTGGGAAGCGATCCAGAAGAGATGAGATGCCTTTAATACTGCAAGTCATGTTGTAGGATTTTGATAAATGGTCAGTTGATTTCATTGGTTCGATCAAATCACTAGCAAAAAGGTCAGAAGCAAGATATATAATCACTCTGACAAATTACTTGACCCGACGGGATGAAGCAAAACATGTCACAAATTGTAGCTTGGAGACTGGTGCGTGGTTTCTATTTGAGAATATTGTTACAAGGTTTGGATGTCCAAGAATACTTATGAGTGATTAGGGGTCCCATTTTTTGAAAAAAATGATTGCTACTTTGACAAAAGAATTTCATATTTATCAACATAAGATCACACCTGATCATTCTTAGGTGAACGAAACAATGGAAGCGTTTCACAAGATCCTATAGTATGCACTGAAAAAGGTATGTAATGTAAATCAAGATGAATGGGTGATCCAGGTGGATATCGGTAGCCAACCACCTATGCCAACTGGCTCAAAAAAATCTTCTGAAAACTTACTATTTTTAGCATTTTTCAGTTCCTAAACTTTTGGGGCCATTTTGAGGGTCTGAATGAATTTTTTTTGGGATCGAGCACCTTGAAGATAACCAAAGGATCTTATTGAGTCCCAAAAATGAATCTCCTCGACAATACCTTTACAATGAGCTATCGTGCACGCCAAATGAAGATTGTATGCCAAATTTATGCCCCCCGAAAGATGGAAAGCCAACAATTTTGTGGAGATACACTAAACTACCCAAAAGAGGGTTCACAAAACAATTGGCTTTTCACCTTCCGGGGGGCGTATCTTTGGCATATGATATCCTTTTGGGGAGAATGATAGCTCGTTAGAAAGGTATCATTGAGGAGATTCATTTTAGAGGCTCAATCAAAGCCTTCAACAATCATTGAGGTCCTTGATCCTAAAAAAAATTCATTTAGGCCCTCAAAATGGCCCCGAAAGTTTAGGAACCGAAAAATGCTACAAATAGTAAGTTTCCAGAAGACTATTTTGATCCAGTTGGAATAGGTGGGTGGTCATCGATATCCACCTAGATCAATGTTACCAGAGCAGGTTTCTCTTGATCATTTTTTTCAGTTCATGTCCCCGACAAGGTCTGAGTATAGCAAGTTGGGTATCGAGATTTTCTCTCTTGATGGAAATCTATCTCACATGCGCAAGAAACCCTCCATGGTGAAAGAAAAGAAAAAAGACAGAGCAAATGATTTTATTAATCTATTTCTTGAGAAATCTCTCACGTGATAGAGAGAGGAAATGATGGAGAATTTTTCCCACATCCTTCAATGTCTGCTGATAACAATTGGAATGTCTTCATCAAGCGAACAATTTGGAGGCACATCACCTTTCAAGGTACAAGTTAATTTTTGTATTTTCGTATTTGAAGGAAAGATAGACACGGATGCCCTAGAAAAATGGTTAAATCTGCTAGAAGGTTATTTCTTTGTTCACAATTTTTCCAACGGGGAAAAGATTACCTTTGCACTCCTTAAGGCTCTCTCCCATGTCAAACATTGGTGAGAAACTTACTCGGAGAAACGTTCCACAAAGGATTATGGAATATATAGGGTCGATCCCACTTGGGATTTTTTTGTGGATGCAGTCAAGGAACAATATTACCCTATTGGTAACTATGACAACCAGTACATGAGATAGACCATGCTGCATCAAGAGAGGGGCCAAGAAGTGTAGAAGTTCACCAATACATTCCATAACTTGCACACCAAGCTAGGTATTAAATATTCTGACTAAAATTTGGTTATGATATACCGTGGGGCTCTACACAGGTACATCTCATCATTGGGAGTTTATTATAGATATGTTTTCAAAATAGAGCAGAAGTTTAAGCACCAAAACGAATGGGAGTTTGGGTCTGTAAATCCACAACAACCAAAGCATGATAAACATGACCCTAACAAACAACCATTCAACAATTAGTCCAAGCCACATGAAAACAAGGGTAATGGACAGATGAAGAAGGAAACTAGAAAATGGTGTGATTTACACAAAATCCCCTAGAACAACACCGATGAATGTTGCTCAAAACATTCATTGTTGATCGAGATCAAAGAAAAGGAGATAAACCCTGATTTGGAATCAGATTCATAAAATACTGGTACAAGAAAAATCATCGATGCATAACCCACTACTACTCTTGTGATCACAACAATTCAACCCAGAGAACCAGTAGATCCTAAAGAGGGGGAGCACCTTTTGCATTCACAGATGTGGGTGAAGGGGACCTTGCTGCATTTTATTGTTGATAGAGGAAGCCAAAATAACCTCATATCAACAGAGGTCGCCAAACAGTTGGGATTGTTGACAAAACCACACTCGAAGCCATAGAACATTGGGTGGATTCGCTAGGTACGAGACGTCTGTGTGAGCCAGCAATGTCGATTAGCATATGGCATCCAGGCCTTAAAGAATGAAGTATTATGTTATGTTTCCCCATTGGATGTCTGTGATGTTCTTTTGGGCCAACCATATATGTGGAAGTGTCATGCTATTTATGAGTCTTGACCCCGTAGTGTCATTGTTACTCTAGGGGGTGTTATCTCTATAGGATAGCAGAGGTAGTTCCGACTACTGTCCCACCTAAGCAGTGCTGCAAGGTAGTATCTCATACTACAAAATTCAACTTCTTACAAATCTATTTAAAAGGTGAACAAAATGACACTACAACCATTGTAGCCTCATTCCAAGTACCTTCAATTGAACAGAAGCAGGTCGACAATATTGTAGAAAAGCACAAAGATTCCTTCTGCACACAGTCATCTCATGTAGCCAGACTAGTTAAAAAATTCCAACCCTTCCAGCCACAGGTTCGTGACAACCTTCAACAAGATAAGAAGCACAAATTCTCCAGTAAGGAAAACAACTCATCAATATGCAGATTCAACAAACACTTTTCCCTCTCCCCCAGGCACTCAACTAAATGGAGAGAATTGCTTCCTAAGTAGGGAGGATTGATCCAGGTAGATATCAATATCCACCCACCTATTCCCACTAGCTCACAACAGTCTTCTGGCTACTTGCTATTTTTAGTAGTTTTTTCAATTCGTAAAATTCTGGGGCTATTTTGAGTGCCTAAATGAATTCTTTTATGGATCTAGCACCTCAATGATAGCCAAAGGCTTTGATTGATCCCCCAAAATGAATCTCCTCGATGATACATTTCCACTGAGCTATCGTGTGCCCTAAATGAAGATTGTATTCCAGAGTTACGCCCCCAGGACGTTGATACACCAAAATACCCAAAACGGGGTCCAAAAAACTGTTTTATTTTCATCTTCTAGGGTTCTACCCAAAACGAGGTCCACAAAAACGTTGGCTTTTCATCTTCCGGGTACATAACTTTCGCATACGATCATTGTTTGGCACACATGATAGCTCATTGGAAAGGTATCGTCAGGGAGATTCATTTTGGGGGCTCAGTCATAGCCTTCGACTATATTTGAGGTTCTCAATCTCAAAAAAACTTCATGTAGGACCTCAAAATGGCCTAAGAAGTTTAGAAACTAAAAAACTGCTAAAAATAATAAGTTTCCAAAAGAGTGTTTTGGGCTAGCTGGAATAGGTGGGTGGCCACCGATATCCACCTGGATCATTGGGACCTAAGGATTCCTATCGTACTATGGGAATATCATACCACATGTAAGAATTTTATTGGACAAACACCATTATGATTATCATAGGACCAAGAAGAAATTATGCCCATGGAGTTCATTGTGTCGAGTCTGTGCATTATCGCACTGATAGAGCTCATGGATTCTGGTGCAGTAGAGAAAATAATTTCAGAGATAATGGAACTGGAGGAAGGCTGATTCATTGAAGGATTTCATCAGAAGGTTCAGAAAACATGTGAAAAGGCATGGCATGGAAAACATATTAAATAAAAGAAGTTCCATAGGGGAGACCTAATTATTCTCTATGACAACAAATTTTTTCATCACCCTAGAAAATTCCAAATGCACTCGTTGGGTCTGTATGTGATAATATTTATGACAGATGTAGGTGTTGTTCAGTTGGATAAATTGAATGGGTAAATTGTGGAGGGACTGGTCAACAAAAGTTGGATAAAACTGTATAGGGACAACAATCCTTCCTCTCACTAGCTTGAATGCATAGTATGTGTACTATAATATCTATATTATATTGAGAGAGAGAGAGAGAGAGGAAAATAAAATAAAAATGAAATATATTGAGGCACACTACAATAAGCATTTGAATTTCTAAATCAGGCATTGTTCAAAGATTCAAATTAGCAGAAAAAGAGATGATGAAGAAAATGTTGTTGGAATTGAATTGCATGCAGAAAGGAGAATTGAAGAACTAGGATAAATATCTCCGTAGATGATAGGAATAGCATTGAAGATCAAACATTATGGATAGATAGCAGAAACCCATAGTCATAAATTAAAATCAACAATGATATTTTGACATGATATCAAATATAGACCATGATCTGCTGGAAAATATAAAATTATTGCAGAATCCAGATGAAAATTGAATGTGAAAAAAATTGGATTGGACTGCAAATTTTGGTGTGAAGAGGAATGCAACAGATGGAAACAACCTACAAAAGAAGATGAGGGGTGATGAGAAAGGTTTTTTTTTTTGTACATTCAAAGAGAACTAAGAGCCGAACGAGTTGTAGATAGAGACGAGTTGTAGAAATCCATGGCACCGCCAAAGGAAAGAGTATCCACATCGCAGATGAAGAAACCATGCACTAAGATGACATCAACACCTATACAGGAAGAAACCCCGAGAATAGAGGCATCAGATCCAATAAAATTTCCAAGGGAATATGTGCCACCTAGGAAACCAATAACAAATCAATTTAGGATTCCCAAGGTGTCGAAGTATGACCTTGTTACACCGGTGATTCCACCTACCTAGGTAACTATGGAGGGATACATGTTGGGTGCAATACGAAGTTTGTGGTTTTCATAACATGATCTTATAGATCTAAACAAATTTATAGAGTTAACACAAAAATATTATCTGCACACATCACTCATCCCATATTCACTGGTACTCACACTTGAGATATAAGAGTGGGAAAGATGACTGCAATGAATAGACATATTGAACCTGTTGGAGATCCCACATTTTGGCAGAAGCACCAAAATTATCATCTACTTCAATTTATTGTTGAGTTGCATCATGCAGGGTTCCTATGGTTGTACTAGCTAGTGTTGATCGACACCCATATTATTTCTATAGGGAAAACCCCCGTAAATTGGGTCAAAGGAATAGGCAGAGTGATAACTCCCTTAAAATACTGATCTATCTTTAATCTACCCCAAATCCATCTAAACTAAGTGATAACAGAAAGAGGAAAGAGAGGGTTATTGAGTGCACCTTCAATCCTTAGGGTTGATGTAGACCTCTTTTTCTTGTTATTTCCTTCTAGATCACAAATCTCCTCCAAAATTTGACCTGTAAGGGGTTAGGAATACAATGCAAAAACATATACAATCTTTAATAATCACTTTAAAAGTATAAACATAGTTATAAATGATCAAATTAACAAGAACATGTAAACATAGGGTTTTGGGACAAAGTTAATCTCTTTTATTCAAATTCAAGATAAAAAAGGT
This sequence comes from Picea engelmannii, assembly GCA_009831015.1. Taxonomy (NCBI): domain Eukaryota; kingdom Viridiplantae; phylum Streptophyta; class Pinopsida; order Pinales; family Pinaceae; genus Picea; species Picea engelmannii. Next base: position 140,519 of record ML802976.1, read on the forward strand.
TAAAACCTTTGCTGGCGACCGCTCTATGAACCAAGCCTGAGCTCGTCTATCATGGCTCCAAGTACATCAATCCCACATTAGCTTCTCAAAACCAACATACCATGAAGCGAAGGAGGAAGGATTTCATAGGGAGAATGGCTAGAGGATAAATTTGAGGCTAAAACTCATAATGAGATGCAAATCATGGGCAAAGAAAGGGAAGGGATTTTAGCAAATTTTTCTTATTCTCTTGTTCATGTCCCTAAATGACTCCCAAAAACATCTTTTATATGAGAAAAAGATGGTTAATCAGTTTGTGGACGGGATACAAGGGGTAAAATGGTTAGGAAACCCTTCATAGCCCATAGAATCCGTCGAATTCCACACAATTTTATATTTTTTGCAACCTTTGGAGGTAAAGGTGGGATAGATACCATGCAACATGTGTGTGTACACAGGATAAATAGTATGCATCATGTGTGTGTACGCATGTTATTAGTGAAACAAGGTGCATACACTATCCAAAAAAAGGTTTTTTAAGAGGAAGCCTCAACAATATTTTTGGCAAAGTATGCAAATGGATGGGCCATTTTCTTGGATGCACGGATATGGAATTTTTGGACTATAAAACATGCCCCCTAATGTGTGAGGTCATAAGAGAAACTTATGGCCAAAATACATTACAATATCTTTACATAGTGGGAAGGCACAGAGTTAAGTGAGCTCGAGATGAGTGTTTGTGAGCGTGTCATCTGAAAAATAATGATAATCTCTCTGAGGTGGTCATACTCATTCTTGAGATGAACTAAGCATGGCTTCCATTCAGGTACACTATATATCCATGTCATATATAACATAATCATAGCTACATGACTAATGTGCATGCCAATAAAAGTGTAACCGCAAACAATACAAATTCGGATCTACATCTCAAAATCATAGGAAGATACATAAGTACAATACGATATGCATCTTCAGGATGCATCGACGCCTATGGATGGAGATGATGAATTCATAGCTCGACCAACAAATTCAATACCTTCAAAACTCAGGTAGGATTACAATAGGAGTACAAGACTCACTACTATGAGGTACTCAACATACCGTTGGGGAAATACTGGAGGATCTCGAACATGAAGAACATAAATTCATTTATTTTGAACCTGAACTTGAGTGGAATCTCGAGATGGTTGACTCATGAAGGTCAAGAGATCAACTGCAGAATGGACAAATAAGGTTGGATAAAACTTCCCTTGGACAAAATCACAACAAAATGATGAGACTCAGACAACACATTATTGACATAAGTCTATGATACAGGAGGCACCAAAATCTCTCCATATGTTTGGAAGAGTAACCAAATAGAGGAGGACACAACTCTATGTAACGATAACAACTTCCTAAGGTCATGCTAGATCCCAATGCTTGGAGAAAAAATGAAAGGATGTGCTTTGTCCAAGGGAGACTATCTTGTTGCCAATAAAAAAATGTATATCACGTCCCCTCTTTTTGGAATATTTTATTCTTTTGGCATTTTTCAATTTTTTTAATGAGCTTGAAAAAGAATAAAAGAATTCTATGTTGAAAGGGAGGAATGAGTGTCACAAGAAAGACAAATATTTCCAAGCGAATAGAACATACTAATGTTTAGTGCAAGGAGACATGTGTAGGATAAGGACACTCGGGAAAATTCCTCCATGGGTTAATGTGTCAGATTGCAAGGGAAAAAAATGTTGCAAGGATTGCATTTAAGGAATGCTTTGAAGGTTCATTTAATAGCAACATGGATCCAACATTAGGAAAAACATGCAAGGATGAGACATGTGATGTGATTTAACGATGACACAACAAAACTTCTCCCATGTGAATTTTTACGAGCCCAGAGAAGGTAAGCTCAGTGGTTTTTCACGTTTTAGAGAGTATGAAAAACACTAAAAGAAGACTCCAGAGAGTTCCTTTTTTGTAATTAGTTTAATTGGTTCGAAAAAGGGTTAAAATTATATTGAAAGTAAGCCTCTTCAAAACCATTTTAACGAGTGTGACCGAGACAAGATCACTCGTCTATCTTTTCCAATTTTAAGGAGTCTGAAAAGAGTTGAAATATGGACTCACAACATTTTTTTAAGTGTAGTCCCCTTAGCCTGAAAAAGTATTAAATATAACTTAGGAGAACTCTCTCGGCGAGACATGTCTCCCGAGGCATACCTTTTTCCTGGATAATATATTGCCTGGAGAAAGGGTTAAACTTATGCCAAGTAGATATTCCTTCTAGACCAATTAATGAGTGTGAAAGGAACACGGTCACTCGGTGATATTTTCATATTTAGGGAGTTTGAAAAGAGATTAAATATGGAATCTGAGGGGGTTCCTTTTTCATAGATAATTTCCAAGGCCCGAAAAAGAGATAAACCAAAACTCGGGAGAATGACCCTTTTTCAAAAATTTAGTCCCTCAGGCCCAAAAAAGGGTTAAAATTACGCTTGAGAATAGTCTCCTAGCAAATCGAAGCTCCTAGGGCATACCTTTATTTGTATATTAACCATCCAAACCAAAAAATGGATAAAATATTGTCAGACAGATGTCCCTTCAAATTTTAGTTTGACAAGCATGGAGGACAACAAGATCGCTCAACAATATTTTCAATTTTAGAGAGTTTGAAAAGGGATTAAAGAAGACTCTAGAGGGGATTATTTTATTAAGTTATCCAAACGAGGCCGAAAATATTAAACAATCTCTCATTAGATGTTTCTTTCAAAGTTTAAGCAATCCTGAAAGACAAAAAACCATGCTCATAGGGAGTCCCTCAGGTATGAGCCAAAAATATGAAGAATAATGGGACTTTGACACACAATCATGGAGGGACTCAAAGGGACTCTCGTTCCTATGAAGTACTTCGGCATGGGCACCAAATGTAAAGCAAGGTTATAACTAGGATTCCCATGGAAGAAATGCTCTACCACATAAAGTACGACACACTTATCAGCAAGGAAGGTTAGTGTCCCAATTTAGTGGGGTCGATCCTAAGGAAAAAAGAACAAGGAAACAGATAATACAAAAATGTAAGTAGGGAAAAATATAACCTGTCAAAATAGATCAATATGATGAAAACATGTCGAAGAAAAATTTCTCCAAGATCCTAGATATAAGGCCAATAACACTCATCCAAAAGTTAATAAATCCAATATAGATAGAAACTTCAGAAAATAATAGGTGTTATTGAATACAAAACTTGAAAACAACAAACATGGTCTGTACAATATGGTACAAGGCACCACACATCCTTACAACTCATGTATAGTACTATTTCAGGTACAGCTCAGTGCTAGGCTCTGACCAAGAGTCTCTTATGTAGTCAACCTGGAAAGTCTCTCAAAAGGGAAGAAAACAAAAACCACAGTGTAATTCTTCCCACGTTATAGAAATCGTAGTCATAGATTCAAGGATAGACTCATCTGAAGGAAACTCAATATCCAAGAAATCACATGAACGAGGAGGGTCGACAGTCCCAAAGGGTGAAGTAAACTAACCATATTCCATATGAAGATGGAGGTTCTGACCAGGACTGGCAGAGTGTATCAGTGAAGAATCACAAGCATGAGGGTTTGAGGATCTATAAACAATGAGATCAGACTCAAAAGGAAACTCAAGACCACTCGGACCAAGAGGGGGAAACAAGGGCTCCCATGCCCCCAATGGATAAAAATATTGATCAATTATCGAGCCCAAGTCTCAAGAAGGAAAACATGAGTGAACAAGTTATTTCTCAGGAGAAATTGAGCATTGAGGATAAGACACCACATAATTAACCCTTGGCGGGGTAGAGTCTACATGAGCACTAGAAACATATAAAGGGGCAGCCTGAACTAATGTTGAATTATGATTGTGATTATTGTCAGAAAGTTGGCTCAGGTTGATGTACAATTGGTATGGATTGTTGTTTTTCATTGATGTCAGCCATTGAAGAGTGATATTGTAGATTGATTTCAACCCTTAGTGATTGATGTCAACCCTTGGAGAAATTTCGGTAGCGAATTCTGGTAGCATGAAGGATTGGGTAATGGACCCAAGTTTGTTTGATGTAAAATGGTATGAGTTTTAAAATATTTTAAGGTAAGACTATTCTATATGGGTAGTACATTTCATGCCATTTCTGGTGGTATGTGGAACATCACATAAATCCTCACGGTTAAAGAGTTATGGCCATGTGAAGTTGGAGAAACCAGGTTTGGGTAATGGACCCAAGTTTGTTTGATGTATAATTGTATGAGTTTTGATATATTTGTAGGTAATACTATTCTATATGAATAGTACATGTCATGCCTTTTTTGGTGGTATATGGAACATCACATAACTCCTCACGGTTTGAGAGTTATGGCCTTACGAATTTGGAGGACCCTCATATGTTGGCTTGAAGCCCCAAAAGGTCAAAGAAGTCAAAGTGATTGAAAAGAAGAAATTATCTAAATAATAAAGTGAAGTTACAAAGTCAAAAAAGACTATTTAAATAATAATGTGAAGTGACAAAGTCAAAGAGGATTATTTAAGTAATAAAGTGAAGTGACAAAGTCAACGAGGATTATTTAAATAATAAAGTGAAGTGACAAAGTCAAAGAGGATTATTTAAATAATAAAGTGAAGTGACAAAGTCAAGGAGGATTATTTAAATAATAAATTAAATGGAGAAATTTCTAATTATGGAAAGTGGTTAGAGGTGGGTTAGCCCTAAAATAAGGAAATTGGGTTAAGATGGTTAAAAGGTAACCCCTTAAGGAAGCTACATGAAAGTATAAAGAAGAGGCAAAGCTCTCTAATTTTAATCACACTTCAGAATATTGAATATATACATGTGACTGAGGTAACCAAATGACATCTAATCCAAATTTAAGAGGGAAGGTGAAGTAAATAAGGCCGAAATTCAAGCGATGATAAAAAAATTTGATGATGCTTTCTAAGGTATGTTATTTACAGGTCATCTCACCATTTTCACAATAAATTGTTTTATAGAATGATTCAGACTATGAATTTGGGAGGCAATTGAAAAAACATATCCAAGTAGTTGTGGTACGAATTTCATCTTGTGATTCGTTCTAGTTTTGGGGTTACACTCCGTGGAAAATAGGGTTTGTGGCTAGTCCTAAAACTAGTCTAAAACAAGTGTTTTGGGTAAAAACGTCATAAATTCTTCATAACAGATCCAAATTTAGTAATACCAAATGTGTTGGTTATATTACAAACTATAGTATTCTGTGTACAATTTTCATATCCATACAATAAAACTCCGTGCAGGGCATGCTCTACAAGTTCACTCTCTAGAATAAGCCAAAATTCAACAAGGTATGCCATTTTTTCTATAACTCCTTTTCTGAGAGGTTACAAGTAGTGAAGTTTGGAGAAATTGTATAAAAGACACTTACGAACATTTTGTACCATTTTTAGATCTTTATTCATTATAGGTACATATTTATGATTATTTCAAGTTAGGGTTGTTGACTAATCCAAAATTAGTCATGTGAGACTAAAGTAAAGTTTGATGAAAATGATAGTCTCTTGTTGTTAA
>ML802976.1:153079-189160 GCA_009831015.1 Picea engelmannii
CACAACAAATCCTTTATTGCAACAAGCTGCACTACTGTGAATCCTCAGGCAAAAGATGAAACAAGATGGAAAAGAAAGAGAACTGTTTGTTATAAACCAAGAAATCTCAAACACAGAGGCATAACCAGGAAACCAGAGTATGGATGAAATCTATATAGTCGGGAGCTTAGCTCTACCATCGATGGATACAAAAAATGGAAAAAATGCCTACATATACTCAAAAACTACAACAGCGGCGGAACCAAGAAACTGCATTGAAGGCTTTGCGTCTACATGGCTTCTGACAACACGGAGCTGCGATCTTTGAATGGTCGTGCAACTTATGGCAGACGCGATCAACCTTCTGACAGTTTATTCGGCGAATCAACGTGCCTTTAATTCATGGTAGGACGTCCCCATTATGGCGGAGACGATGTCTAACCACCTTCAACTACCTCAATAACTTCTTTTTGGGATTGGAAACGGTCAGGCCAACTCTGTGCGCGTAAATCTGGACCGCCCGGACATGCTTGTTGCTTACCACGGGCGCATTATCGCCTGAAACTTTGGACAAGTGGGTTTTAACCCATTCTTTTGATATCTAAACCCCTTAGCAAGAAATATCGCTAACAGGTTCCAACATGAGTAATAACAAGAACATAAAAGTGTGTAGCAGGAGTGCAAATGAACTGGGAGATATTGAGTTTCACTATGCTTGGTTATTGATTTTGATTGCATTGGTTGCATGGAGGGAGTTGGAAGAAACTCAGTTCCTAGAAGGTATGCAACAACCGTGTCTGGAAGCAAGGAATATTTCTTTGTGGAATATTGTACACAAGAATAGGAAAATGGACAACACCATCATTTTCTACATTTAGAAGGAGAGAATTTGACAGAGTATTGAGGATACACCATGCATCCTACCTCAGAAAATTGAAGCATAAAAATAGATCAGACAATTCAAAGCAGGGCCACACCACATGTACATCCAAGCAAAGAGGGATCTAGATCAACAATGGTTTCCAACTAACTATATGTTGACATAAGAGGATGTGAGTCTGATTATAAAAGACTAGGAAGTAGAGTGGAAAAGCCTAGTGTCAGAAATAGAACAACAGGAGACACAACCCCTAGAGAAGGATCAAGAATCAAAATAGGAATATGAAGAACAATAGAATGGTGTAGGTGACACTCAAATAACACCACCCATAAGAGAGAAGAGAAAACAACATTGTAAGGAGCGATCAACACATAAACACAAGAAGAGGAACTACTCAAAGGAAGAAACTATATAGGCCTTAACAAAAGATGATTCGGAGAAGATTCGAGATCGGGTAAAATAAGTCATTGAAGAAGTATTTCAACGAGTTACACATAAATAGGAGGAAATGCACATGAATGTGTAAATGCAAATAGCTACACTGTGCGATATTTTAGAATCAACTAGGATAGCGCCAATTCGAATGACATAAGAATAACAATCAAAGAGCACAATAAAGACAACAAAGTCATGATTGACGACATCACAACCATTATCAACAACAATAGAGCTTCAGATCTAGAAGATATTAGCAGGGGCCATAGATTTCCCCATGACACAAATGCATGAGCGTGCACAAGCATTAATCCATATTGACTTAGTGTTGTCATAGTTACCAGTGAATGTGCTACATAGCTTGAAAACAAATGTCACACAATAGATCCACTTGCATGTAGAATCAAATTATATGGAATTGGTCAAAGTAGCTACATAAAATGAAGCATTGCACATAAAGTATAGAAAATCCATGTTAGAACAGGACGAGGTCGTGCATTGAACAGATAGGATGAAACAGGTAGTGAAGGAGTTATACAACAATATCCAAGAGGTATAAATGGAAGAATATACTCCTTTGGAAGAGAAAGTGACAAAGATAAGCAAATCCATTCAAGGATTCCACAAAAAGATATTTGACATGGAATCTTTCACAACACCGAGTACCCCACCAGAAGAAAGGGAGTAATGGGAGAAGACAACCATGACCACAGTGGAGAGCATAAGGATTTTGGATGAGGAATGTGAAAATCTATATGAAGAGAGTACACAAGTGTGGACTCAGTTGTTAGAGAATTTAGAGGTATAGGAATTATAACAGAGGTTACATACTGCATAAGAGAAGGTGCCAAAGTTCATAGAAACAATGAACACTCTACCACCAATAGAAAAAATGACTGCAATAGTTGAGAATATGCAGCTACTGTAACATGTCATTCTACTGAGCACACTTTTATTGAATTATTCTTCGAGTATACTTGCATGCAAGTGATCCAATTATGGTACATTATGATTTCATTTTGATTACGGGTTATACATGATGGTGATGATGTATTTTGACTTATTGTTATTTTGATGTATATATATTGGGAGATGTTATTGATGAGTTTTCTTGAGAGTGCAGGACACATGAAAGGTTATGGATGATGATGGCATCAATGGTCTTCCTTGGACTCTGGATTGAGTCATGGAGTGGATTGTATTTGTTTGACTATTTCATTTTTTGCACATGTGACTTATGATTGATTAAAACATGATTTATGTATATGGATCATTGACACTATTTTTTTTCAGTGTATGCAGGTTTGATGATGTTTGCTAATCCGATTCACATAAGGATTAAAGGGGCCATGCACAAGAACCAGACATTGAGGGAGAGGTGTGACAACGTTCCTGTTATAGCCTACTAGTACTCCCTCCATGACTTGAACACGTGGTTAACGATTACCACGATCTAATAAGATCACGATGTCATGAGGGTGGACTAAGACAATCGATAATGAATATTTATAAGGGGCATGAAATAAGGTTGAATCCTTATTCCTTAGAATCCCTTAGTCTCTCACAAGGTCGGCCGAATGGAGTGTTGAATCCAAGGGTTGATAAAACTTCCAAAACCAGGCAAAGGTGAGTGGCACCTTGGACCACAAAGGTTCATGTTGAATGGCATGCCACGTAATTAAAAACATGAGTCAATAAATCTAGGTGGCCTAGAAAACATTGAAATGGTTAGACCTTGTTAGAATAAAATAATTAATTAAATAGTAAATTATAAATCATAATCCTAACAAGACTCTAAGCCTAAGTCTAAATTTAATTGAAGGACTAAATGAATTACGAAATAAGTTAAAATATTTGAGCTAAAATCAAACTCTAGAAGAATGGGGAATACAAATTTAAAGGTTGGGTAAAATGCACATGTGTGCATGAAATTAATAAAAGAGATTTTTAAAATAGAAAGAAAAATAACATGAGAGAATATGTGTACACATAGAATAGTATCTTAAGTCAAACTACCACTAAGTCTAACTAAAGAAGACTCATAATCAAACTCTAACTAATATCTAGTTAGGAGACGCTCATTAAATGATAATTTGGGGAACTAAGGGGCAACTAAGAGAGAAAATAGGAACACATTGGTGAATGTGAGGGAACATAGATTTTAAATAAAATAAAAACGGTAATTACTTGTGCAACTTGGGGAGAGTGTAACAAGTGTGTGAGTAAATAATCATAATTAAATTTATTTAAAAATTTAATAATTGTGCATGAGGACATGTGTCATTGGGGGAATTTTCTATAAAAAAAATAGTGTAGAAGGGAAATAAAACTCACTTTTCTATAAATTTGGTTTGAATGTGTTTTACTTGTGAGAGTTGGGATTTCAAGCTTGAGAAAGAGTGGAAGCCCTTCCTTGCAAGGAAATCTTGAGAGATATTTTGTTTTTGGTTCTTGTGTGTGGCCCCTTTGTTGGTCGGGGGATAAGGGGGAAGAAGAATACCCCTAACATTGGCTGGGAGGTGCCAATAAAGTCTTTATGATTAGAAAGCGAGAGTAAATAAGGAGTGCAATCCCACATTGAAGGAGATCCTCCATTCCCCATCTACATCGGTTCTGGTATTTTATTTCTGAAATTTAAATTTGTAATAAGAGTAAACTTGTATTATAGAGTTTTAAAATTTCGCTGTCAAATTAATTTGCAACACATAAATTCCGAAAATTATTTATTCGTTGCCAATTGAAATTACAAACCCTGATTCCAATATTTAATTGTTCCCTGTATAAATATTGTAAATTATCAGTTTAGAATTTCTTAATGTCATTTTCAAAATCTATTTGTCTATCCAGAATTTAGAACTTGTTTAGTCATTGCCAAATTTGTTTACACGATTAGAGAATTGATTTATTAAAATCATTGTAAATGTTATCGTTCTCTGAAAACATTTTTTTTTGAAGAACATGCTTAGGTTAATTGCATTTTTGAAAACTTAGATGTACGTTGGTCGCTGTAAAATTAAATCACAATTCCTGAAATTGAACTTCGTTTGGTCATTGCAAAGATTATTGCCAATCCATAAGTTTTGAATTTCATCTTGGTCGCTGAAATTTTAATTAACATTTTCTGGAAACAAAAATCGTTGGGTTTCTAACAAGTTAATGCATAATCATTGGGTTATTATAAAGTTAATGCATTTTCGAAAATTAGAACTTCGTTGGTCGTTGGAATATATTAGAATCTGAAATTGAAACTTGTTGATTGTCCTCAAGTAATTATAAATTGAATTTAAATTCATTAGGGTTGTTGTGGATTAAATTTGCAAACTTCCTAAATTGGGAATTCGTCATGATCGTTGCGATTTAATTCACAGCTCTGGAAAATTAAATTGGTTGGGTTGTTTTCAATTTTGCAATTCAAAATTTAGCATCTTGTTTGGTTTATAACATTTATTTGCCAATCCTAAATTTAAAATTTTCTATGCCCATTGTAAGTTATTGACATTTCGAAGTTTAGATTCATATGGTCGCTGTAAAATTTATAGAAAAGATCGATTTCACATTTCATTATAATCTTTGTATAGTTAGTTAGCATTATCTGTAACTAGAATTTGTAGGGTCACTATAATTTTCATGTGCAAATTTCGAAGTTTAGAAATACATAGGTTTGTCGCAGTATTTTTATTGCCAATCCTAGTTTTAGAATTTTTGAGTGGTCTTGGTAAATCCCAATTGCCAATCCGGATATTAGAACTTTGTATGATCACCATAGTTTTATTATGCATTTCGAAATACGAACTTTGAAGCTATGAATTTAATTTAGAATACCATCTACTTTAGTAAAAGAGATGATATTATATATTATACTCAACAGGAATTATAACTTAAAGGATACAATATAGAGCGAGGATTAATGGGTTGTAAAATGTGTTGAAACCTTAGGATTAAGATGGCGCTTAAATGATAAATTTGACTACCTCAATAAGTGTTAAACAACAACTGTACAATTTATATAAAACAACTCCTTCAGATATAAGAAAAGGTTAAATTGCACAATATAGATAGAAATTGATGTCATAATGTTTGGTATGCAAATAGTGTGATTGTTTATACTTCAGAACATGACTCGCCTATTAAAAACTATAGAATTGATGTTGACATTTATTGTTAGAGGTAAGAATTTAATGTAAATTGTGAGTTAATTTGAATAGAAATTGATTATTTCCAATGAGTTTATTATGTATATTGTTATGTTAGTTTTAGTACTTTTTGGCTAGAGGACTTGAATGATGGATCCCCTACTTCGTACTAAGTAGAATTTATTCTTACTATTTATAAGAATTTAAATAAAATGTTTTTTTTCTTTCTCAATACACGTCATTGTTGATTAAATGATTTCTTAAGCATAGTAGGTTATTGTATTGTTCTTGAATAATTTATGATAAGTATTATTGTTTTTTTAGTCTTGAATTTCAGAATAGGACTGTGGTTAAGGGGAATTAGATACCTCCTTGTTCCTCACAACAGTCGTCAGTCCTGAGACCTTAAATGGTCAAAATCAATCGGATGAATCTTGGACTTGAGTGCTACTTATGTGTCTTGGAGGTCATAACCTTGCAGGGTAGGTTGGGAGGGAAAACATCTTTGTTATCTTATGTGATTTGGTTGATCTATGAATATATATGATTTTGTATCTGATTCTTGTTGTGTAGATATTTAAATCAGAATAGAATGTGTAAACATTGATGTATGTTATTGTCGCATACCACTTATTCTAAATGATGTTAAAAAAAAAAATCATCATTGTTTCTCACTTACATTTATGTCTTAACTACGGGGGTCGTTACATTTGCACTAAGCAATAAACCAGATAAGAGATGAACAACAGAATCTTGTGAAGCATCTTGAGTCGTTGCAAGAGGAAGAATTTCACGTGACAAAAGAACTTGTGGTTGCACAAGGAATAGTAAAGCAAGGAGTGCAAGCCAACACAAAGAAATTGAAGACCCCCATTACCGCACATACAATAGAGGGGATTTTGACACAAGAACCACAAAAAAAGGAGAAGTTTGTGACTCTGAAGGAAAATTTTCATAAGTTCATTGTGATGTGGAAGTGAGTGCAACAAAAGAATTGAGTGGCTTGGGATGAGCCACAAGTGAGTGTTAGGGACCTGTTTGGAAAGGATTTTGGAGACCTATTTACACATGTTGTATGGACTGTACAACTAAAACGCGAATCCTCTCTCTCTGATATTATCGCACATGTTATCTCACACATGCAACCTCTCTCTCTTGGTTGAAAATTTAGAAAACAAAAAATAGAAACCCTAGGTTGGATTTGCCAATGTGCATAATTTCATTGTTGAAACTGCCACTCAAATATCCTTGGCACAAGTTCTTACTCACTTATTCCAACTCCATAATGTCACAGTGAGATGTCATAATGTCTCCTAGCATTGAATATTCTTTTATGGGAGTACAAAGTGATTTTAGAAACCATTAACTTACTTTAAGGATCCCTCCACTAAAATCAACATTAAATTAGAATTGTTTATTCCTCCATATGGGTGTGACGCCCCAACATGTGGGTGTGAATGCCCAACCAAACCCCAACTAAATATACAAGGGGTTTTCACCAAAACAAAATTGCACTGTGAGTGCCAACAAGGATTCCCACATGCTCGACACCAAGGCCAATGTGATAATAACTCTCGATGCTATAAATAAATTAACATTTATAAGGCGTGAGAATGCACATTTTGTTGAAAATTTCATCTACCACAAATGAATACTCATGTCCATTCCACGTGGTTAGTAAACCACCCACAAAATTCATGGAAATGCTTTCCGAAGGTCTAGTGGGTGTCGGTAATAGATGGTATAGACCTTGCTTCCTATTATAGGGCTTGTTGGTACAACAAAGTATACATCCTATAACATATCCTGCCACATATTATTGCATTATGGGATAGTACACATACCTCTGTAATTTGGAAATTATCTTTCCAACACCAAAATGTCCTGCAACCTTGGAGGTGTGAGCCTCTCTAATAAGATGCAATAGTTCATCTTTGGGGACACATAGGTTGTCAAGCCCGTAGATTAAACCATTCTAGAAATGGTAGTCAACCTTGTTTTCACTTTCTTATATATGAATTTGGCCCTGTAGATTCTAAAACACCTCTTTGGAGTCCTCATCTTTTGTGTATTCTTGTTTTCATCCATCATGGTTAAAAGGCTCCATATGAATCAAAGTTCCTAAAGTTATAATATTGGATGTGGGTGGCTATGAAAACATGTCTTCCAACTCGTTTGTGCTACCCTTATTATATTTTATGACCAAAGGAATTTTTTTTAAGAACCCCATCCATTTGTAGTTCATGGTTCATTGTAGCTTAATATGGGCCTGCAAATACTACAATGACTGGTGATCTATGTGGATGATGGTCTCATTTCCCATCATATATTGCTTCCAATTTTTCACATCTTTTACCAAGGTATAGATATCATTGTATTAACTAGTCTAGTTGAGAACTTCTGCATGAAATACTTCATAATGATTGTAGACAAGTCTTCCTCCCTACATCAGGACTACTCTCATGACATACCCACTTGCATATGTATCCACTTTGTTTGGCTTGTACAAGTTTGGTAGCATGAGTATTGGTTCTTGACTAATCTTGGTTTTCAACTCATGCAATACCTTCTTCTAATTCTTCCCCCACTGGAAACTCTTATTACTAATGGTTATTGTGTGGAGTGGTGTATCTACTGCTGAAAACAAAGATATGAAATTCCCCAAGTATTTTGATGCCCCAACAAAGCTCCTATCTTCAGTGAAATTTGTAGGAATTGTCCATTTCATGATGGCCTCCATATTGACAGGATCTATTGATATCTTATCCATCGATCACTTACCCCAGATACACAAAATATTGCTAGGAAAAATCACATTTATTGAGATTGGCCAACAACTGGTGCTTCTTTATATTCTCTAACACCTACATAAGACATGAGATGTCCTCCTCCTAGGTAGCACTATAAATCAATATATCATCCAAATAGACAATAAAAAATGAATCTACATAAGGGTGTAAAACATCATTCATTTTTCTCATAAATGTATTCGGTGCATTGCAACCACTCATACAAAACTTGCCTTGTCTTGAAGGAAGTCTTCCAGGTATCTTCTTCTTTGACTTGTGCCTGGTGATATCTTGATTTCAAATCGATATTAGTGAATTACTTGGCATGTTGCTCTTGGTCCAATAGATCATCAATCCTGGGAAGAGGGTATTTATTCTTGAGTGTAAACTTTTTTAATGCCTTGTAATCGATACACATCCTCCAACTCCCAACCTTATTAGGTATAATTTTGATGGGTTACCCATAAGGTGAGGTACATGGTCAAATTTCACCTTTCTCTGACAACTGTTGAAACTACGTATTCTCTTGATTCGCTTCTAGAATAGTCTGTCTATACAACCCAATATTCGGAAATGGGGAGTCTCACAATAATTGTATTTCGTGCTCCACATCCCTCTTGGATGGTATCCCTTTAGTCTCCTTGAAAACTCTTCTTTATTCATGAAACAACTCCTCCAACTAGTGTTTCTTATCTTTAGTACACCCTTCCAGGGATGTCTTTACTTTTAATGACTCTTCACCAAACTCATTTTCTCTTAGAAAAACTAAAAAATATTTCTTGCTAGAACTAATCAATTTCATAGCTTCATTGGTACTTACCAGTGAAATTTTTCATTTTCCTTTGAGCCCGTTGATGATGAAGGATTTCCCTTCCTTGATGAGGATATATTGATCGACTCTCCACGTGAATATAAAATCCCTTATATACATGTAGAGACTTCCAAACACTACTCTGCATACATCCAATGGTACTACATCCAATTCTACTTCATCTATAAAATAAACACTTACAACAAATTTAATCTTTCACTACTTTGTTACCTTGATCTCTAAATCCTTGTTTACCCAACCAAATGGATATGGATATGATAATAATGAGCCTTCAATCCAATCTTATTGACCAGATCTGATGCTATTATATTATCTTGTGAACCAAAGTCTAACAAAGCATCTATCTTGGTATTCTTGACCTAAACATTCATGTGGAAGAGCTTAGTCATCTCATTCTCTTCCTGGTGATGAAGGCTACTCAGATTCACTTTATTCTACATAGATGTGTAGATAATTTATGCATCCACATCAAAGATAATTTTGACCTAATTTCTTGAATATATGGCTTGAATCTATGGCTAGATGGTTATTTTTCTTTACGTTCTTCTTGTGGTTCTTCGAGTTCAACTCAAGATGTAGTTTAGAGAACTTTTACTTCATGTGGCCATTAATGTTTCAATGATTATAATGGTTGCTGGATTTTTGCACAGATGTGCATTGGCTATTGTCTTCTTATATTCCCCCCCTTTCCATTTCTTCTTCACCTCCTTGGAAGCTTCTTGGTGATCTTTCTTATTGGAACTGCTTATCTGCCCTTTTTTTTGGCCTATGTTTTCCAAATACTATTCACGTACACATGCCTCATCCACTGTCCTTGGATTGAAGAGCATCACCTACTTTCATAAATGACTATGTAGAGAACCCAGATACTTCAGGAGTACATCTGGGTTCTTGAAAGTGATACCCAACATGATGGACATGTTTTTGAACTTAGTGGTGTACTCCTATACACTCTGTCCCTACCTCTTCTTGACGTAGTGTCGTCGGATTCATTGTTCATGTACATACCAGATAGGGTAGAATTGGGACTTTATGAGGGTTTTGAATATCTCCCACCTAGTTACTGGTGGATCACCCTCTAGCCTAAGTGTTTATGTATGACTTTACTACCAGTTTAAAGCATGGCCCTCTAAGTTCATCTAGCAAATAAAAACTTTTTCTCTTAATCTATATGGTGAATGCTAAAATAAACTTCTAGTTGTTGCAACCAATGATTCATTTTCAATGCATCGATCTCATCTTGGTATGTCTTTATGTCCACTTTTTTTTCCATGATGAATAGGTATTGTGAAGTTTTAACAACACTCAAACTCCACTGCTCTTTCTCGGGTTCTTTTTGTGACTCCTTTCCTAGGTCTTCCTGATCTCCCGATTTCCCCTCTAATCTTATCTCTGAGTTAGCGCCTCCATCATCTCCAAATGATCCAAGTTTTCTTGCTAGAGACACCATGAGGAGGTTCATATTGTTGTTTATGTCACTGACCTATGCTTCCAACTTCTCACACCACTCTTCCACTAGATCGCGAGGGTTGTTATGAACAGACTCATCTTCCATGGATAGGGTTTCTACGACTTCTCTTTAAGTAAATTCTTGGATCCTGTAACTTCCCAAAATTACCCAAAATAAAACTGACTATGATACATATATGATCTATAAAATGCCATGGATATTCCACTAGAACAATTCATCACAACAAATCTGATAAATAAAACTTATATCTACAATATGAAGGTTAAATTCCTTTAGATTTCATAATATTTAGTTACTTAATTTTCTCCTTATGCATGATATAGATCAAATGTGGAAGATAAAGAGGAGTAATTTACAATCACACACCATCCATAAAGTAAGAAAAATATTTTCTCTAGGAAACCATTACGGAAGAAAAACCGAGCTAAAAGGTGAGGTTTCTTTGCTTTCTTTTCTTTGGTATGGGAATAATGAAAATACAAAGGAGAAGACACTCACTATGGATTTACCTTAGACCTGCGGCCTATTAGGATACTATATAACATTAACTTCCTATGTTATTCTCACTAATTTTCCACTCCTAGTTGTTTTGTTATGCTATGGAACAAAACATAATAACATAGAATGGAACCCCTTCTCCTCCTAGTGGATCAACATTTAACATATCCCAATAGCCATCTAGGGGTAGGTTTTCGACTTCCTCAACCCTTAGTTTTGATAAGTTTTTGAAACTTCTAGAATCTTCTTGAAATTACATATGTGGCAAGCCCCATATGCGTGAGTAACATACGTTGACGTAGCATCCTCTCGTACCATGGTGGTCAACATGGTAGATCCATTTGCAGTAGGAATAAATTTTGCATACGAGATCTTATTGATGTGATATTTGCACCATTTGAAAGGCCTCGATTTGTAGAATAACATCATGGGGTCCTAGTTTCACTACAATTTTTTAACCCAAAAAATGTCATTTGATGCCTTAAAATGGCTTTGGAAGTTTATGGACCCTAGTTTTCCAAAGTGGGACCTACCACTAAAATAACATTGCAAGTTGATTCCTCCAATTTTGTCCACTCTAAAAGCATCGATCTAGATGAAAAATAATATAATGATCCAATCCAAATCAAATAGTCGGGGTGAATTTTAATAAATAGAGTCATTGTATTCAAGAGATGGGGATTTTGGCTCTTGGATATTTCATGTTCTATCACTACAACTTTAATGAGGAGAATCATTTTTGGCCAATACATTTTCTAGAGAACCTTGATTCTTATGTTGCACATGTTTTGGACTATTCTAATACTTTTGTTGAACACTACAGTTGTGTAAGAATGGATCTCACATTGTAGACTATTCATATGTATGGTTGCTGCATTTTTATTTGGAAATGTTCGTATGAATCTATGATAATAGGACTATAGATGATTGGTTTTAATGCTAGACTATTTTGGGTTTGCGGGCATTTACCCATATTCTTGTCTTTGTTCTGAGTGAACTATTTTCATGGTCATTGACATGAGCATGTGTGGTCTTGTGTTTGTTTTCTAGTTGCCATTAGTTTCACCCTGACACATGCATTTGCATATGAGGTTAGTTTCATTCCATTCTTTAGCTCAGACCATCACCGATGGATTGAACCACAACCGGTAAACCCAAAAATGAATAATGGTTGCCATGCTAGAATTCAGATGGATTCCTTATTCCAAGCGGTGTAATGTCTAATTAGGACTTCTCCCAAAAAATAATCCATGTTGTCAATTAAAGTCACAAAAACACATTAATACCTAGATAGTGACATTATTATTCTTTATATAAAAGTTTATTGTTCCCTTCACAATAACCTTATAATTCTTAACATTAGGTTCTCGAGACCACACTATTATCAATGATTAGTTAAAACTCCTTGAAAGAATGATGTTACAATTATAAAAAAAATATATAACAACAATTTCACAACACACAGATATTTATAAAATATAATAATTTCACAACACACAGATATTTATAGAATATAATATTGTTACACTGATATAACATTCATATGATACCATATATTTATATATGAAATGCTACTTAGACGCAAAATGATGCAAACGTGACACCCACGAATCACGATGCATGAAAAAGTTTGGCATCATTAAAACAACACAAAAATGATGAAACTATGATTTCAATCAATATAGGTACGACGTAATACATAAATACCATCATTTTATGTAAGAAGGAAAATAATGTAATAGTTTCTAAATTGATAGGAATTAAAAATGAAGTGTAACTTGATTATTTTGTCTTGGAATTTAGTGGTTGCTAGTAGAAATGGGTATAGGTTGAGAAATATATAGAGCATGAGTAAAGGTCAAGTGATTTTTATACGAGAGTGGGCTTTATGGTGTTCCAAGAAACTATATGATTCTCTATGATGAACTAGATGTATGGGTACAAATAAAAGGGGCCATTGGAGTAGCATGGAGTCAATAGAAAAATATGTCTGTATTCTAACATTTCCTAGTATTAATATCCCTTGATGTTGAGTGTGGGTTTGTGATATCTCTTGATATTGAGTGTGGGTTTATGATAGTGAACTAAATAGTGATCTTAAAAATTATGTATGACTAGCTATAAGATCTATTCATGCCATATTTATGGATTTTATAAGGACTATGAAGGCACTAACACGTTGGTTTATTGTAATTCATGTTCTATAGCTAGAACAAGATATATCCAACATTGTATATGACCATTTTTCATCCCTTGGTGGAGAGATAAGATGCTAATTTTGAAGGGTAATAATGGAGTTTTCATTTGATAACTATGTAGAATCAAGCTATATGTGCCTATACTCTAGGAAGTATACACCTAAGAGAAATTGAACCAGTGATGTGTTGAGTAGGTATTGTGCTAGTGTGAGTGGTAGCCTAAGTATTTGAGCAATAATAAGGACATATGGGGGCTAAATGATTTTTTCCATTGTGGCATGATTGGTCCAAGAAATTATGTGATGCTCTATAGTGAGATAGATGTATGGGTACAAATAAAAGGGGCCATTGGAGTAGCATGGAACTAATAGAAAAATATGTCTTTATTCTAACACTGCCTAGAATTAATATCCCTTGATGTTGAGTGTGGGTTTGTGATAGTGAACTGAATGTTGGTCTTAAAAATTGAGGGGTGATGAGCTATAAGATCTATGTATTCGATATATGTGGACTTTGTAGGGACTATGAAGGAACTAACACATTGGTTTATTGCACTCCATGTGATATGGCTAGAAGGACATATATCCAACATTGTATATGACCATGTCTCATCCCTCAGTGGAGAGATAAGATGACGTAGGCGCACCACCCAGGGCACGTCCACTTACATGACCTTTTCTTCTTTCTCGGCCCGAAGAACTCAAAGGTTCTCTATTTCCCTATCGGGAAATATTCCACCCACAATAATCTCTTCAGGGACTCCCCTCTTTCTATCAGGGTTCCTTCTATCGGGATCTTGACACCCGTGAGTTTTTGGTAACTTGGATCACCGATCCCCGATCCCCGACGCGCTCCTTTGTTGCTTTTATCCCCACCTGGCTAAGCCTTCAATCCACACGACCACTCTTTATAAGACCTCAGCCTTATATCCCTTCTGTCGGGATTTCTGCCTTCAAATTCCCGATGCTCCTCTGGATCCCGTTAACCCTCTAGGATAAGCTCCTGGTCCACGTGACCTCTCCTTATATGACCGCAGTCATATTCCCCATCGGAGTTTCAGACTTTCCGATATCAAAATACAATTGTCCTCAGGACTTGCGATTCCCCGAATCGCGACGCACTTTTTTCACGACAGCCCTTCTGGCTATAGGCCTTGGTTCATATGACCGTTAACCCATGACCACGGTCTTATCCTCGTTGGGGCTACAGGGTTTCAAATGATGCAAAACACTTACCCGTGGGTTTCTCGATTCTCCGTCAGGCTTACAGATGGCTTCCACTACGGCGCCTTCCTCCTTCCTGACGTGTTGACGGCTGGCCCGCACAATTGTACCTTCCTCCTCGTCGGGATTTTGTGGTTCGCGAAACCAAAGTGCATGAACACTTTGTCACCGGAATCCCCGATATCCTGATGGACCCCAACCACCGATGGATGACTCCTTGTCGGGGCTTTCCCCAATGACGCTGATTGCTACCACGCATCCTTCCAGATGGATGGTCCCGATTTCTCYGGGGTTCRGGACTTGTAATTTTCCAACTCTCTGATACTCAGGAACTCCGATACGYCGGTTTCCGACTCTCTCCATATTTCTGACACGCATCCCAAATGATGGACTGTTCAGATCAACCCTCGGGGTTCGCTACTTTAGAAAACCAGGAACCTTCGCTTACCTGAACTCCGATGAACAAAATCCCAATCTGGTGATCACRYGACACGTGTCCTCCTTGAGATCCTACGRCTATGATCCCTCTGYCGTTTCGGGGTTCTCCTGGTCACAGATCCTTGGCTCCTGAAGCTMYGAAATGTCGATGAACTCTCGATTCCCTGCTACCTRTCCCAACAGATGGATGACCCAGATCTTCCCGGGGTTTCGGGGTTTGAATTGTTGAAAAACACTCGACCACGGGATTTTCGATCCTTCGAATCCCAATGGTAACCCTCGTGCAACTTTTGTCAGGTCCAACGGCTGACGGGTAACTGATCGACGATCCAATGGCTCACGACTCCTGGAGCTTAAACTCCCAACGCGACGGTAAGCTCTTGGTTTCTCTGGTAGATCCAATGGCTGACGGGACTTTGTTGATCCTTCACCGTAAGATCCTAACCGTCGTTTTCTTTTCTCCTTGAGGATTTCTTTTTAAAATAATTAAGTGTTCCTCTCTGGATTTTTATCTTTCTGCGGCGCAACTGTGCAACACCTGGTTTTCGCTCTCTACGGAATGAACTTCCAGTGCTTCTCTTCAATGAGCCTAAGGGACTTATCCCTCCTGATCTTTTTCACACTTTCAACCTCAAAGAGGGTCCTTGCATGCACTCCTTGCGGCAGTTCTCAAACACTTCTAAGTGTTGAGTTCTTTCGACCCTGCACACACCTGCAATAGTAGGCCTTCAATACTTCGCTCAGTTTCACGACTGAGACTCTCCTTAGCCTGCGCACTCCTTGCACGGCTCGTATAACCCAATTTCACTACTGGGTGAATGAGAACAAGAGTTAACTATCTAAGCCTTCTGTCAATGCACTCCTTGCGGACGACTTCAACTACACTCCTTGCAGGAATCCTTGCTCAGATAGAGAAACAATTGTAACTCATTCCACTTCCCCTCAGATTTCAATCTCAACACATGAAATCATACACACAGCATAATAACAAATGCATAACAGGAAGTAAATACTCATAAGCATAGCATTCAACACACATACAAAGAGAATAATACGACAGCCATGAATCTGAATCAACTTCTTCTATTAATTCAAGATCTGTACATAGGTGTTCTTCTACAGTTCTCTGCTTCTCCCTATTCTCTGGACTCTTCTAACTCTTCCTGAACTATGTTACAATATACAATGAGGGTGTCTATATCCGTTCTCCCTCTTTCTTCTAGAACTGTCTAATCTAATATTCAATTCTACCTACTTACATTTACTACTATAAATGCCTATGTCTACTTTCAGACGAGAGCAGGGCGCTCAAGGTCTGATTACATTTTACCAAGGTGCCTTCATTAAATGACCTCATTTATGTTTGGCGCATCAGCTTCAAGGGAAAATTCAAAAAAATTGGTGTTGGCATGTGCCCAGCTATCCTTTGTCTTCTGCGTTGGCTCGCTTGTCTCGGGAGATGCTCCTGCATCATACTCCCTCGCTTGAAAATTTGCATGGGCTACTTCCCATGAACTCCTGCACGGTATGTCCATGCTTCAGAATCTTTGCTTCAGTCTCCCAGCTGGCATCTTCAACTGGATGGCCCTTCCACTTGACCAGATATTCAAAATATTCTTTCCTCCTGGTTTTCTTACCCACTTGTTTATTCAGTATTTGTTCCATCTGTGGCTTCTCTGCAACTAGCATCTGCTTCTGCCACTGAACCTCTGGTTGTTCATCACTTGTAGTCTTTGTTTCCCCAGCTCTATATGGGTATAAATCCACGATGTTGAATATAGGAGAAATTCCAATCCCATCTGGTAACTCGATCTCATAAGCATTTTCTCCCATCTTCTTCAAGACCTTGCATGGTCCGATTTTCTTCATATTTAATTTATTATATGTTCCCCTCGGGAACCTTTCTTTTCTCAAATGTTCCAGAACCAAATCACCAATATTGAACTGAAGTTGTCTCCTATGCTGATCGTCTCTGCGCTTATATTCTTGGCTTGATTTCAACAACCGCTCCTTCACCTGGATGTGAAGTTCCTTCATCACTTCAGCGAATTCTTCTGCACTAGAGCTGCTAGTAGCAATCTACTCTGAATCCCTCAATTCAGAAACTCCTCTCGGCTGCATTCCATATACAATCTGAAATGGACTTCATCCTGTGCTCCTGTTCAATGAATCATTGTATGCGAACACTTCTTGCGGCAATATACTATCCCAACTGCTATGGTGCTCTGTCACCAAGCTTCTCAGCAAGTCTCCCAGACTTCTGTTGACCACTTCTGTTTGTCCATCCGTCTGAGGGTGATAAGCAGAACTAAACATCAAGTTAGTCCCTAGCTTCTTCCATAATGTCCTCCAAAAGTTCCCAAAGAACTTTCTGTCTTTGTCCGAAACAATACTCCTTGGTAAGTCGTGAAGTCGAACGACTTCTTTGAAAAACAGATTCGCGATGTGTGTCGCGTCACTGGTTTTCTGACATGGGATAAAATGTGCCATCTTGGAAAATCTATCCACTACCACAAAGATCGAATCAACACCCCTTTGTGTCCTTGGTAATCCCAATATGAAATCCATGCTAATTTCATCCCACGGCTTGTCTAGTATGGGCAATGGATGATAAAATCCCACATTCTGTTTCCTTCCTTTTGAATGCTGGCAAATCCTGCATTTGTCTACAAACCGCTTGACCTCTGACCACATCCCTCGCCAAAATTATGACTCGCTCAGCTTTTCAAATGTCTTATCATGACCGAAGTGTTCGGTCAATCCTCCGCTGTGCTTCTCCTTTAACAGATTCTCCCTCATGGAGAAATTTGGAATACACACTTGATTCCCTCTAAACAATAATCCATCTTGGATCATATAGTCTGTCCAAGGGCTTCTGTCTCTGAGAACTAGATTCTCAGCTACTTCATATGCTTCCCTAAAATCCTGGTCATCCGCATACATGTCTCTGAGATCATCAAACCCTAATGTCCTGACTTTGAACTCCTGCAACAACAAACACTTCCTGCTCAAAGCATCAGCCACTTTGTTAGCAGTACCAGAAATATGTTTTATCACAAAAGCGAAATTTTGCATGTATTCAACCCATTTAACATGCCTCTGATTCAAATTTTCCTGTTGAGTCACAAACTGTAATGCATGGTTATCACTATATAAAATAAATTCCTTTGGAATCAAATAGTGCCTCCATTTTTTCAATGCCTGTATGATGGCATAAAATTCCTTATCATACGTGGAGTATTTTTCTTTTGCCTCATTCATCTTTTCGCTGAAATATGCAATTGGTCTGTCCTCCTGACTCAAGACTGCTCCTATGGCAAACCCGCTTGCATCACATTTTACCTGAAATGTCTTTTGAAAATACGACAACACCAGAATTGGTTGTTCCGTAATCTTTCGTTTCAACAAATTGAAACTCTTCTCAGCCTCATCAATCTAGTGAAAAGATTTATGTCTTTTCTTGACTGTATCCATCATCGTTGTGCTAATCCCACTAAAATTCCTGATGAATTTCTGTTAGAAACTAGCCAAACCGTGAAAAATTCTTACCTCAAATATGTTCCTCGGTGATGGCCAATTCTTGATTACCTCCACCTTATCTGGATCCATCCTCAACTCATTCGCAAATATAAAAAATCCCAAATAAATAAGTTTTGTCTTCATGAATGAGGACTTCTTCATGTTTATTAGCAACTTCTCCTGCTGTAGTCTCTTCATCACAATAGCCAAATGCTTCAGATGTCCAGCCTTCGTCTTGCTGAAAACCAATATGTCATCTAGATACACGATGAAAAATTTCCCGATGAAATCCTTCAAGACTTCATTCATCAACCTCATAAAGGTACTTGGTGCATTCGTCAAGACAAACGGCATGACAAGCCATTCATACAGCCCTTTGTTGGTTTTGAAGGCCGTCTTCCAGTCATCGCCTTCTCTCATGCGAATCTGGTGATATCCACTCTTTAGATCAATCTTTGAAAAAAAAATTGCTCCACTTAAGTAATCCATCAAATCATCCATTCTCGGCAATGGAAATCTATACCTGATAGTTATCTTGTTAATGGCTTTTGAGTCAGTGCACATTCTCCAGCCTCCGTCTTTCTTCAGACTGAGTACCGTCGAAACAACACATAGACTCAAGATTTCCTTGACCAAACCTTTGTCCAACAACTCCTGGACCTGTCTTTTAACTTCTTCGTTCTCCTGCGGCGTCAATCTGTACGCGGCTTTGTTTGGCAAACTAGCTCCTGGTATGAGGTCTATATGATGACTCACACTCCTCATCGGTGGCAACGAACGAGGTAATTTGTCCACTACAATATCAACGAACTCTTCCATCAATCCCTCAACCTCTTCTGGCAAATCGTCCACTCTTGTGCTAGTCAGAACAATTTTCGGCTTTCTGACCACAAATAATTGTGGATCCTCCTTCTTCTTAACTTCTGTAAGAAGTTCCTTCCCACTCATGAGAAGTACTGTGTTGTCTACCTCTGGTTTCACTTCTTTATCCTCAATTGGATGCAACATATGGGTTCTCCCATTCTTCTTCAGGGTGTATGTGTTCATCCTCCCATCATGAATCACATTTCTATCGTATTTCCATGGTCTTCCCAACAATAGATGACAAACATCCATAGAAATGACATCACAGAGTACTTTATCATTATACCCTCCTATTTTGAATTCAACTAAACATTGTTTAGTGACATTTACCTGATGTCCCTTCTGTAGCCATGAAACTTTGTATGGTTTCGGGTGATCAATTGTCTCCAGCTCTAGCTTCTCCACCATCTCGGTTGAAACGAGATTATCTGTGCTTCCACTGTCCACAATGAACTTTCACACTCTATCCTTGGTCTTGCAAGCAGTCCTAAAAAGACTCTTCCTCTGCGCTGAATTCTCCATCTCCTTTTCTGGCGTCAAAAGGAATTTCTCCATCACCAACGACCTTCCGCCTTCAGCGTATTCAGCCTCAACATCTCACCTCTGTGCCTCGACGATGTGAGTCTCTCTAGTTTCTTTCTTTTTCTCTGGACACTCGAACGACCTGTGCCCATTCTTTTCACATGTGAAGCATGTGATTACTCCACCTCTTCCTCTTCCTCTACCTCTGGTACGAGGAAATCTATCATTATCAGCATATCCTCCTCTCTTCTCAGTATGTTGTTCTCTTTGTTCAGCATATCACCCTCTCTATGAACTTCCACCTCTCTCGGTTCTAGTCTGAGGCTTTTTCCAGTCGTTCCTGGGCTTCTGGATTCTTTCCTGGGAAACTGTCTTGCCTCTGGGCTGACTTTTGCCTCGGCCTCTTTGAGTCTGCTTTCGGCTCAGCTTCTCCTCATCTTTCAGAGCCATTTGGTAAGCATCCTCCACCATTCAGATGGTTTCCATACTCATCTCATCCTGAATCTCATATCTGAGGCCATTCATATACCTAGCCACTTTTTCGTCATTGCTTTCGCGATGACCTGCCCTAATATTCAACCTGTAAAATTCCTCAGTATATTCCTTCACTGTCATCAACTTTTGTCTCAGGTTTTGCATCCTCCTGAACAGAGAAATTTGATAATCTCTGGGAATGAATTTTGCTTTCATCATTGCAACCATCCTGTCCCAGCTCTTAATCTTCTGCTTGCCTTGGCAACGCCTGTCATCTTGTAGTTCATCCCACCACAAGGCTGCATGTCCTTTTAATCTCGTGATGGCATGTCTGACCTTCTTATCCTCTTAGATATCTTCATAATCGAAGTAAGTGTCTAGAGCTCTAATCCAATCTAGCAGCTCTTCTACATCCAGATTTCCTTCGTAAACTGGAACGTCCATTTTCACCTTTGTACTCATTCTTGCAACAACTTTAAGTAAGCGTTCACTCGGTGCATCTTCCGCTGGGATTTCTTCTTCTCTATGTCCAGCATCATCTTCATTTTCGGATTCACTGATATCTCCTACATCAGCTTTGCATCTTTCTCTTATCTCTATGTCCTCCATTCTGGCACGAAGATTTCGCATTTCTCTCTCCATGTCTGGATTCTGCACTTGCCTACCTCTTTCCCTGGACATTTCCCTTTCCTCCTCTGGATCGGGTGATTGTCTACCCCTTCTCCTTGGCGGCATGGCAAATTCTCCTTTTTCTCTACTACAACAAGCAAAGAAACTTTTCTAAGCTTTGATACCACTTGACGCAGGCGCACCACCCAGGGCACATCCACTTACAGGACCTTTTCTTCTTTCTCAGCCCGAAGAACTCAAAGGTTCTCTATTTCACTATTCGGAAATATTCCACCCACAATAATCTCTTCAGGGACTCCCCTCCTTCTATCGGGGTTCCTTCTATCGGGATCTTGACACCCGTGAGTTTTTGGTAACCTAGATCACCGATCCCCGAACCCTGACGCACTCCTTTGTTGCTTTTAGCCCCACCTGGCTAAGCCTTCAATCCACACGACCACTCTCTATAAGACCTTAGCCTTATATCCCTTCTGTCGGGATTTCTGCCTTCAAATTCCCGATGCTCCTCTGGATCCCGTTAACCCTCTAGGCTAAGCTCCTGGTCCATGTGACCTCTCCTTATATGACCGCAGTCATATTCCCCATCGGAGTTTCAGACTTTTCGATATCAAAATACAATTGTCCTCAGGACTTGCGATTCCCCGAATCGCGACGCGCCTTTTTCACGAAATCCCTTCTGGCTATAGGCCTTGGCTCATATGACCGTTAAGCCGTGACCATGGTCTTATCCCCGTCGGGGCTACGGGGTTTCAAATGATGCAAAACACTTACCCGTGGGTTTCTCGATTCTCCGTCAGTCTGGCAGCTGGCTTCCACTACGATGCCTTCCTCCTTCCTGACGTGTTGACGGTTGGCCCACACAATTGTACCTTCCTCCTCGTCGAGATTTCGCGGTTCGCGAAACCAAAGTGCATGAACACTTTGTCACCAGAATCCCAGATATCCCGATGGACCCCAACCACCGATGGATGACTCCTTGTCGGGGCTTTCCCCGATGACGCTGATTGCTACCACGCATCCTTCCAAATGGACGGTCCCGATTTCTCCGGGGTTCAGGACTTGTAATGTTCCAACTCTCTTGTCCTCAAGAACTCCGATACGTCGATTTTCGACTCTCTCCATATTTCTGACACGCATCCCTAATGATGGACGATTCAGATCAACCCTCGGGGTTCACTACTTTAGAAAACCAGGAACCTTCGCTTACCTGAACTCCGATGACCAAAATCTCGATCTGGTGATCACGCGACACGTGTCCTCCTTGAGATCCTACGGCTATGATCCCTCCACCGTTTCGGGGTTCTCCTGGTCACGGATCCTTGGCTCCTGAAGCTCCGAAATGACGATGAACTCTCGATTCCCTGCCACCTGTCCCAACATATGGACGACCCAGATATTCCTGGGGTTTCAGGGTTTGAATTGTCGAAAAACACTCGACCACAGGATTTCTGATCCTTCGAATCCTGATGGTAACCCTCGTGCAACTTCTGTCAGGTCCAACGGCTGACGGGTAACTGATCCACGATCCAACGACTCACGACTCCTGGAGCTTAAACTCCCAACGCGACCGTAACCTCTTGGTTTCTCTGGTAGATCCAACGACTGATGGGACTTTGCTAATCCTTCATCGTAAGATCCTAACCGTCGATTTCTTTTCTCCTTGAGGATTTATTTTTAAAATAATTAATTTTTCCTCTCCGGATTTTTATCTTTCTACGGTGCAATTGTGCAACACCTGGTTTTCGCTCTCTACGGAACGAACTTCCAGTGATTCTCTTCGATGAGCCTAAGGGACTTATCCCTCCTGAGATTTTTCACACTTTCAACCTCAAAGAGGGTCCTTGCACGCACTCCTTGCAGCAGTTCTCAAACACTTCTAAGTGTTGTGTTCTTTCGACCCTGCGCACACCTGCAACAATAGGCCTTCAATACCTCGCTCAGTTTCACGACTGAGACTCTCCTTAGCCTGCGCACTCCTTGCACGGCTCGTATAACCTAATTTCACTCCTAGGTGAATGAGAACAAGAGTTAACTATCTGAGCCTTCTGTCAATGCACTCCTTGCGGATGACTTCAACTGCACTCCTTGCAGGAATCCTTGCTCAGATAGAGAAACAATTGTAACTCATTCCACTTCCCCTAAGATTTCAATCTCAACACATGAAATCATACACACAGGATAATAACAAATGCATAACAGGAAGTAAATACTCATAAGCATAGCATTCAACACACATACACAGAGAATAATATGACAACCATGAATCTGAATCAACTTCTTCTATTAATTCAAGATCTGTACATGGGTGTTCTTCTACAGTTCTCTGCTTCTCCCTATTCTCTGGACTCTTCTAACTCTTCCTGAACTATGTTACAGTATACAATGAGGGTGTCTATATCCGTTCTCCCTCTTTCTTCTAGAACTGTCTAATCTAATATTCAATTCTACCTACTTACATTTACTACTATAAATGCCTCTGTCTACTTTCAGACGAGAGCGGGGCGCTCAAGGTATAATTACATTTTACCAAGGCGCCTTCATTAAATGACCTCATTAATGTTTGGCG
Organism: Picea engelmannii; assembly: GCA_009831015.1. Lineage (NCBI taxonomy): Eukaryota > Viridiplantae > Streptophyta > Pinopsida > Pinales > Pinaceae > Picea > Picea engelmannii. The sequence goes on from ML802976.1 coordinate 176,531, forward strand.
CATCAGCTTCAAGGGAAAATTCAAAAAAAATGGTGCTGGCGTGTGCCCAGCTATCCTTTGTCTTCTGCACTGGCTCGCTTGTCTCGGGAGATGCTCCTGCATCATAAGATGCTAATGTTGAAAGGTGCATAGTGAAGTTTTCATCTCACAGTTATTTAGAGTCAAGTTATAGGAGCATATATCTCCATAGAGTGGTGTTATTGGAGGCTAAAGAGAAGATCATGTCAATATTTTGTCTCCAAAGGTGGAAAACCTATGAGGTGGACACTTTGTGATGAGATCAAGAAGATGGTTTCCTTAAAAATGGCTCCAGATGTTGTTCTTATTATGGTGGAGGTTCAATCATCTATTAGAATGAAAAGGAGTGTGCCTAATTTGAAGATGTGGTATAAGTACAATATGAATCCATAGTGAAAGACATCAAGGATCCCATGACCCATTCCACTACCCCAATATTAGGGATAAACCTCCAACTCAAAAACTAAAGTGAAGTAGATTAGAGTTGTGTTGTAGACTCCAATAAACTAGTTATTTGCAGACTATCATGGGAAAGTGAAGATTAACATCTAGAACTATGAGGCATGGATTTTTTTATATAATTATTAATTCCTAAAGGTGTACTACAACCATGATTGAAGTTGTGTTGAACATCTTGAATAGTGGGAGTGTATTGAGTTACCTCTTATAGTGAGTGAGGCACATGAAAAGAGTGATTCTTCATCTAGAAAATGGTTGAAATGTACATAGTAGGTAACATATGTCAATATCTAATCTAGATGATGTTCCTATTCGTAGCAATCTTTTGTTTCTTGATGTGGCTCTTTTGAGGAGAAAATTCCTATCCTTTCTCAATACTTTGCATTCTTATATGTGTGGAAATGAGATTCTAGTTCTACATATAGCTTTTTTCTGGTAAGAATGATACATATTTTGATGTTGTAACAAGTAAGAGCATTGTGTGTTTGAGGGCGTGAGAGATAGGGAGGAAGATGGAGATGGTTGGATACATGTGTGTAAGGGTAGTAATGGATATTATGTAGTGTTGGTGGTAAGGTTGTGCTAGCAATAAACAATAGATGTGTTAGTGTGCTAGAATAATAATGGGACAAGAGGATGACACCAATCGAGAAAGGTAAGGTAGGGGAAGGAGAGTGGTAGTAGGTTTGGGATTCTTGGAGGATGTGACTATAGTAGAGTGGTTTCTGCTAAGGATAATGGAAAGAGAGAGGTACTAATGAAAACTCACTAGTTGGACAATATGATTATGGTGAAAATATTTTGGAGTACAGGCAAGTCCTAAGATTTGTCATTTCTATAGAATTTATAGGTGGTGTAGTTGGTGTCATATAATGCATTTCAGTGATATTGGTATCAATTTCCTAAAATTAGGTTGAAACAAGTGAGAGGGAAACTGTCACATTCAATGATGCACCTTGATCGCTCTACTTCGGTGATTTCTTCCAAAAATTTCTCAACAATCTGCTCAAAATGTGCTAACTAATACATGGATCTTGCACAAGATGGAGTATACCTAATATTTCTTATGGTTCTTTAGTTGAGAGGGTGGAGATGGAGTTTATTAAGTTTGAACAATATGCACTCAACAGTAGTGCATTTAATGTTGTATATGTTGAAATACACATCGTGGGATTTAAATCAACTTTAAATCAGAGAGTGCATAATCCCAACTTATAAAACATTAAATGCAATACTATTGGGTGCATATTTCTAGCCTTAAACTTCACATATTGCATCCAGACACACTAATGAGGTGACATTAAACTCCCTTGCATCATCAACATCCTTCCATGTTTTTTTTTGCTTAATAGAAAACCGTTAACATCCTCACATGTTTGGTTTTCCCTTAATAAAAAAAGGTCAACATCCTCTCATGTTTGTTTTTTCCTTAATAAAAAACCATCAATATCCTCTATTGTTTTTTGATTGTTTTTGTTTTTTAAAAAATCTACCATAAATAAACAAGTGTTGCATGGTAGTTTAGCCTTGTCATACATGCTTGGAAATGAAAATAATAATGACTTAATATTATACTAAAACCAAAATGCATACTTGGTTAATTTTATTATCTTTCCTATCCATGTATTTGATTTGATAATATGAAATGTGAAATATTTTTTAATGTGACAAATGTTCTAGAACATCAAATCATATTTTCAATAAAATAGTGTAATACATTTTTCTATTTATTATTAAAATAAGTTTATTTCATTCTTCCTATTAATGCATTTGGTAATGTGATACATACTTTCAAATATCAAATCATATTTTTATGTAATGAATTTTATTGATTTAATATTAAAATAATTTTATTGACTTTAGTATCAATGCATTTACATTGGGTATTATAAAATATTTTATTTTATGATAATATTGATTATTTATTTTATTTTCATAAATTGGTGTAATATATTTTTTATTAGCATAATTTTATTTTATCCTTCCTATGAATGCATTTGATAATGTGATGCATGTTTCAAACATCAAATCATGTTTTCGTCAGTCTTGTAATAAATTTTATTGATTTAATATTAAAATAATTTTATTGAACTTAATATTCATCCATTTACATTTCATAATGTGAAATATTGGTTAATAAATATATTTATTTTATGATTTAATTTGGTAATATGAAATATTTGATAATACACACATTTGTTTTCTGTATAATGCATTTGCATTTGGTAATGTGAAATATTGATTAATAAATATATTTATTTTAAGATTTATCTTGGTAATATGAAATATTTGATAATATATACATTTGTTTTATGATTTTTTAATATATACTTACAATAAACAAAATAAAATTTAACTTCGGTTATATTGATGCAATTTTACATTTGTTTTATGTTTTTATGCATAATTACAATAAACAGAATAAAATTTAACTTCCGTTATATTTGGTGCAATTTTAACAGAGACGTTTCCAAAAAACGGTAAATATGGTTTAAATGTTTTCGCTCCTAATCGCCCATGTGGGATGGGTCATTTTCTATAAAGAAAAATATGCTTTTATCGGTGGCATGGCTGTCTGAATAGAAGCCATCCCCAATTTGACAGAAGCTCGAGGATCCAACCAATTATAGAGAAGTAATATGAAGCCAAAAAAACGTGTAACATAATTGTTGGATAATTGTGGACCAGTACCGCCATGCGTAGTAAACGCGGAGGATAATTGAAAGTGATGCGAACGGTCTGTTGTCGTGGATTTCAACGACATAACCAGAATTTACAATAGTGATTGTTTTAAAACTTAAATGATTTGTAAATCTTTTCAAAGTCTCTTGCTTTTTAGATAAATCTAATTTATCTCTTCTTATAAAAACAAAAAACAAGGTTTTAAACTTTTTACTTTAGTAATATGGTACTTATAACAAGGTTTATTATTTTTTTAATTAATTTTGAATACTTTAGTAAGATGATACTTATAACAAGGTTTAATACTTATTTAACTAATTTTGAATATGGAAAAATATAAAGCAACAATAAAACATCAAATATATTAATCAATAAAAATTCGAAAAAAAAATAAAAATTATATAAAAAATATAAATTTATTTTGTTAAATTAAATAATAAATTTTATATTCAAATTTAAAATAAAAAAACTAATTAATATGAAATAAAAAAAAAATGTGATGTCAAAAATACTATAATACCCTTGCTAAGAATTTGTCAAGAGCTAATAAGAGTTAAAATTGTATAATCAAACCACCTAGTGAAAAAAGAAACTGAATAAGAAAACCCAATCCAAATTATAGATATTTCTTAACTATAATATAACTTCAGAAAAATCGAAATTATAGATACTTTCAATCCACCCTTACCAAGAACTAATAAGAGTTAAAATTGTCTAATCAAACCACCTCAACTTAAGAGTTAAAATTGTATAATCAAACCACCTAGTGAAAAAAGAAACTGAATAAGAAGACCCAATCCAAATTATAGATATTTCTCAACTATAATATAACTTCAGAAAAACCGAAATTATAAATACTTCTAATCCACCCTTACCAAGAACTAATAAAAGTTAAAATTGTCTAATCAAACCACCTCATCTTAAAGGGAAAAAAAAAAACTGAATAAAAAAATACGATCCAAATTATAAATATTTCTCAACCATAATATAATTTCAAAAAGACCCAAATTATAAATACTTCCGATCCAAATTATAGATATTTTTCAACCATAATATAACTTCATAAAGAACCAAATTATAGATACTTCTTATTAACCATAGTATAACTTCAGAAACGAATTTTCTTGGCTTCAGCTTATGCGCGGATTAATCGCTTCCGACGAATATTACAAGCTCTTTCATAGAAAGACTAAGACTAATGATCACTAATATCATTAATATTTGGAATTGCTTCTGATCACTAATATCATTAAGACGAATATCTTTAACTTCTGGTTGCATGATCTGGTTGTCTCCAGTTGGATTCCAAAGATATTCTACCCGCTGCATGATCTGGTTGTCTCCAGTTGGATTCCAAAGATCTTCGGTGGTTGGAATCATGCCACGTCATTCCCTTTGAAAGTCCCAAGTGAGAACGTAGCCATTAAGGTGACATGGAGTAATCGTGTGAAGCAAGGATTTCGATTAAATGCAAAAAGTCTAAATTCAGTAGTAAAATCATTATATCCATATTTGTGATATATTTGTTAATATTTGCAATCTGCAACAATGAAACATTATATTAAGTGTAGTCTAAACGTTAAACGTTATACCTTATGGCGGATATATTTGTTAATATTTGCAATGTGTAATAATGAAACATTATATTAAGTGTAGTTTAAACGTTCTACTTTATGGCAGTTTTCTGATTATTTTTTTTGTTTGATCGGTTAGATAATGTGATATATTTGTTAATATTTGCAATATGTAACAATAAAACAGTATATTAAATGTAGTCTAAATATTTTATGACAGTTTTTTTTGATGAATTTTCTTTTTAATTTTATCCGAAATTGATAATGAAAAATGGTTAGATATATACTTTTGTTAAATTATGGTTAGAAATATATTTTTGTTATATTAGGAATGACATTATAAAGAATTTAAAGAATTATTGCACTTCACTAGAGACATAAGGATGACAACATGCACTACGACACGGGCCATTGCACCTTTTCAGAGAAGCCAAGTCCTCCACAACTTAAGGAGATCAATTTTGTTCATTTTTTGTGGATGCTTCTGTACGATTATGACATCCATATGTTCCTTTTATGTGCTTTAGATTCTTCGTTCATAGGAGGATATTCTTCTTCTTTATTATTTTCAGTCAAATCATGTTTAATTGTTGTGTTGACTTAATCATACCAAAGTAGTGGAGTTTACATATACTTTGTAAAGGATTGGTAACTCTAGTAAGAGGGGTGATAAGTACATTATCTGACACTCTTTGATTAAGAAAAAGGAATGAAGAGAGTGCCCATGGAAGGAGTTGATGTGATTTAGAGAGATCACTTTGTGACAAGGGGGCATCCCTTGGGGAACATGAAACACTTTCGCCCATAAATATATTTGGTAGTAGCAATTCCAATGGATTATTATGCACAAGTCCCTTATAAGAGGGGATAACTATCTAAATGCGATATCACATCTTGAAATGCATTATTAAATATAACAACTACTTGCTCACTAAGAAGGATTTATTTTATTCTCTTTCTTGTGAAGAAAATTGTTTAGAAAATGAATGCTCGAAATGTGCTTCCAATTGTTAAAATGATCTCATAGCAGGGGGATAGAACTGAAAGTTCTAGAAAGGGAGGAGAAAGGAGAAATAGGCCAGCATTGATAAGTATCATGTAGGTATAGAGAGAATACTTTTGAGACATACATAGTACAATTGTGAGAAATTAACACCTTAATGACAAGGACTAACTAATTTGGAATGAACCGTTATTGTAAATTTATTCTTGATCTAAAATTGTTTGCTAACCCACATACCAACATGGTGTTCTTTGTGGATAGGAACATTTGTAAATAGTGAATTGTTGATAGAAATCATGATTTTCCTCAACTATGATGAAGATAATTCTATATCCAACAATTAATTTGGTTGAATATCTAATGCATATAACTTAAGAAAAGAGTGAGATTAGGATCAATGACTAAAAAATAAAACCTTGAATTGATGGCATCATATAACAAACAATTAGTAGTTCCTTAATCTATGTTATATGCCAATCTCATATGATGGCATATGTATTGTAAATATAGAGTAATGCATCAAAGTCAGTAATGATTGTGTATAATTATCAAGGTATTTTTAACCAAAGTGGGATTGTATGTATGACTTAAGGAAGTTTATATCGAGCTCAATATAAAATTCACTTAACTAGAAAATTGATGATGAGCTAAGGTTCTAACTAGTGAACAAACAAATAGACTATACTTTATTTATGGGGATCATATATGGAACTTAGGAAGAATACATCTATAACAAAAGCGTGTCTTTTCATTAATTAAATTACAAGTGATAATAAAATAGAGTCGAGACACGGTAAGGTGCTTACTAAATAGGGGTAGTTGTAATCAATATATTAATAGCCTCAACATGTTTTAAATCAATGAAGGTACAATGGGACCAATATAGAATAGGGTTTGCTATCATAGAAAACACATATAAGATGTTTCATGAATTTTTTCTTTATATTGAGAATGACCATAGCTTCAGGAAGAAGTTTTGTTTTAAAAGGGTGGGTGTATGCAATGCCACCTTTTGACTTAGATAACGAGAATTACTTAAGTCCTAATCACCTTTTAATTTCTATTCACTGTGAAATTGTTAATGATACACTTGAACTTTTAAGACATATGAACCTATGTGAATGTCAATTCTATGAATGTTTAACGCTATTTGAATTATGATGTATATTATTCAATCTATTTATAACTTGAAAATTTTGGCATTTAAAGTTGTTGGTACATGGTTACCAGGTTGAGATTATGATTAAATGCATTCACATGATGATACTCCATGGATATGTATGAGTTGTGTTATAGACTAATATGCAGGTCAAGAGGCTATGAAATAGCCAAAGAATAATCATGAAAAAAGGTTGATGTCGTGAACATCGACCAGGAAACACTATGGTATAAATTGTGTATGTGAAATTATATTGATTCAAATGCATTGCTACGATATGTGGACAAGTGCAGGTTTTTTAGGTGACAAGACTACCTAAAACTGAATATACGATGACAAAATTCCTAGCAACACAGTGCCACTGTATGTTCCATGGAAGGGTGTGGACCCTAGTCCTATTAAGAGGGGTGGAGGCATTTCCAATTGTGTATCCTCTGAAACCTAGAGTCATGGGAGGACGGTGTTAGCTCATGCTCCCCTAGACATGTGATGATGATTGTCAATTGCCTGCTGGGGAAGCTTGGTCAAGAGAGTGAAACTTCCACTTACGGGTTCTATTTGGAATTAGGTCAATATAGTTGACGCTCCAAGATAGTCAAGTAGAGGAAGGATAGGGATGGAAGACGAAAGTAATTTAGGGAGGAAGGATGAATAGAAATAGTTGAGAGTGTATGGGGATTTTTTTTTATAATGTAATTTATTGTTTTCCCTTTTTGAAAAGAGAATATCTAAGTATGCATATTTATAATTGATTAACTGAACTACAATTATCTAAATGAACGTTTTCATGCTAAATTATTATAATTGAGGGATTTTGTGAACATTTTAAATAGTTTACTATCTTTTATGAAATGAATGGTCTTGTTGATTGGATTGGACGCATACGAGAATTACTTTAGGTGTGATAATCATTTTTAGTAGTACATGTACAAGTCTTGTATGTGCTAGCTACACATGTATGCCTTGCACATGTACACTAGTATGTATAAGTATTTTAAATTGATGATGTTGATTATTTGTTGCAGATGTGTGAATCGTGTGTCGTTACCCTTGTATTGTAAATAACTTTAACTTTGGGAAGAAGTTTCTTGAAGGGTGGGTGTATGTAACAACCCAAATTGATTAATTTTTATCATAGTTTTTAATTTAAATTTATTTAATTATCAAAATATATTAAATGAGACTTTTATTATTTTATTATTAAAAGGTGGGTGAAGTAGTTAATGTGGGGATAATCTTGTTGGGGAATTAATGGGGGGATAAGGTTGTTGAGAATTAATGGGAGGATATTGTTGTTGGGAATTAATGAGGGGGATTTGAGAGAGGAGGGTAAGAAAGAAGGGGAGGACTTGTAAGAGGCATCTTGTTTCTGTTTGGGGATTTCTGAATTTCTAAAGGAGAGGAGGAGGAGGAAAGGGGAGGAATGGTTTTTGGGAAGCTCTCAGAGGGCACTGTTGTTGCTAGGAATTTTAGGCTCGGGGGTTAGGAAACTGCAAGGATTCCTGGAGCTAGGGAGTCGGAGAGGCTGTTCCTAGCTGGTTGGGAGGTTAATATTTAGTGTGGGCAAGAACAAGGGCAAGGACAAAAACATAAAAGGGACTAGATAAACCTGCAAGTGGAGGTATGTACTAATCTACTGTTGTTATCATTATTATGCTGTTGTTTATCATTATGTTGTTGTTGTTATCATTATTATGTTGTTGTTATCATTATTTTTTTGTTGTTTATCATTATTATGCTCTTGTTTATCATTCCCGGTTTATTGTTTATCATTATTCTGTGTCATTAAAAAAAAATTTCAAAACTGAAATTTAGAAAACCTTTATTTAGTTTGAGTTTCTCTACAAATACTTTCAAACATCAAATCATATTTTCAATAAAATAGTGTAATACATTTTTCTATTTATTATTAAAATAAATTTATTTCATTCTTCCTATCAATGCATTTGGTAATGTGAATTTTATTTATTTAATATTAAAATAATCTTATTGACTTTAGTATCAATGAATTTACATTTGATAATGTAAAATATTGATTAATAAATATATTTTTATGATAATATTGATTATTTATTTTATTTTCAATAAAATAGTGCAATAAATTTTTCTATTTATTATTAACATAAATTTATTTTATCCTGCATTTGATAATGTAATACATGCTTTCAAACATCAAATCATGTGTTCATCACAGTCTTATAATGAATTTTATTGGTTTAATATTAAAATAATTTTATTGACCTTAGTATTCATCCATTTACATTTTCTGAAATATTAGTTAATAAATATATTTATTTTATGATTTACTTTGGTAATATGAAATATTTGATAATACATTGAAAATGTCATACATGCTTTCAAACATCCAATCATGTTTTCATCAGAGCCTTGTAATGAATTTTATTGATTTAATATTAAAATATTAGTTAATAAATATATTTGGTAATGTAAAATATTGGTTAATAAATATATTTTCGTTTTAAGGCTTTTGCAACCATTGTTTTGATCAAAGAGTTTTTTCTGATTAATCGCATAGGTTTTTTTATTTTCGACGTTTCAGACCAAACTAGTGTGGTCTATCATCAGAAAACGTTGGTGAGAAATGAAGGAAAAAGGATATAACAGGTGTATAAATACTTGAAAATTTATTATAAGGAGCCGACTTATTGAAAATGAAATCAAGAATTATAAAACTTAAGAAATTATAATTGTTTGTTTTAATAATTAATTATTTGTTTGTTTAATAAATAATTATTTGTTTGTTTATTAATTTAATAAGAGTCGACTAGATGAAGTTAATATCTAGAATTATTCATATTGGCTAGGGTAGGGATCTAATTTTGACTAATTTTCCATCCATCATCTCTATTTATATTGTTAGGTTGTTTTTCAATTTCGATTGCTTCTCTGAATTTTCTATTATGATAGTGATCTATCTTCGGAAGGATTTTGGTCTTTTCAATACAAATGTGATGTTTAGTTTTATTTGAGTGTTATGCGAGAGCTGAGGGACGAGTGCGATTGTGTTTGATGTCAACTGCATGTTCTTGAATCCTAATTCTAAAGGACCGACCTTTTCTCCTATGTATTGTTTACCACACGAACACAAATCATATAGACGCTTTTTTGTTCGATGGGATCAACAAAGTCTTTGACTGACCTGAGTGAATTCCTAATAGAGTTTAAGGGTTTGAAAGTTGCCCCAATGGACCATACTAGTTTGGTCCGAAATGTCAAAAATCAAAAAACCTATGCAATTAATCCGAAAAAACTCTATGATTAATAAATATATTTATTTTATGATAATATTAACTATTTATTTGATTTTCAATAAAATAGTGTAATACATTTTTCTATTTATTATTAAAATAATTTTATTTTATCCTTCTTATGAATGCATTTGATAATGTGATATATGCTTTCAAACATCAAATCACGTTTTCATTATAATTTTATAATGAATTTTATTGATTTAATATTAAAATAATTTTATTGACCCTAGTATTTATGCATTTGCATTTAATAATCTGAAATATTGGTTAATAAATATATTTATTTTATGATTTACTTTGGTAATATGAAATATTTGATAATACACTGATAATGTGATACATGTTTTCAAACATCAAATCATGTTTTCATCAGAGTCTTGTAATGAATTACATCAAATTATGTTTTCATCACAGTCTTGTAATGAATTTTATTGATTTAATATTTAAATAATTTTATTGACCTTAGTATTAATTCATTTGTATTTGGTAATGTGAAATATTGGTTAATGGTAAATAAATATATTTATTTTATGATTCACTTTAGTAATATGAAATATTTGATAATACACACATTTGTTTTCTGTATAATGCATTCGCATTTGGTAATGTGAAATATTGGTTAATAAATATATTTATTTTATGATTTATCTTGGTAATATGAAATATTTGATAATATACACATTTGTTTTATGATTTTTAATATATAATTATAATAAACAAAATAAAATTTAACTTCGGTTATATTGATATAATTTTACATTTGTTTTATGAATTTTATGCATAATTACAATAAACAGAATAAAATTTAACTTCCGTTATATTTGGTGCAATTTTAACAGAGACGTTTCCAGAAAAGGGTAAATATGGTTTAAATGTTATCGCTCCTAATCGCCCATGTGGGATGGGTCATTTTCTATAAAGAAAAATATGCTTTTATCGGTGGCATTGCGGTCTGAATAGAAGCCATCCCCAATTTGACAGAAGCCCGAGGATCCAACCAATTCTAGAGAAGTAATATGTAGCCAAAAAAACGTGTAACATAATTGTTGAATAAGTATGGACCAGTACCGCTATGCGTAGTAAACGTAGAGAATTGAAAGTGATGCGAACGGTCTGTTGTAGTGGATTTCAACGACATAACCAGAATTTACAATAGTGATTGTTTTAAAACTTAAATGATTTGTAAATCTTTTCCAAGTCTCTTGCTTTTTATTAAATCTAATTTATCTCTTGGTTTAAAAGCAAGGCTTTTAAACTTTTTACTTTAGTAAGATGTACTTATAACAAGATTCATTATTTACTTAATTAATTTTGAATATGGAAAAACATAAAAGCAACAATAAAATAAGATACCAAATATATTAATCAATAAAAAATTAGAAAAAAAATGATATTGTTTTATATAAAAAATATAAATTTAAAAAAATAGAAAAAAAAATGATATTGTTTTATATAAAAAATATAACTTTATTTTGTTAAATTAAACAATAAATTTTATATTCAAAATTAAAATAAAAAAAATAAATTAATATCAAATAAATAAATGTTATATAAAAAAAATACTATAATACCCTTGCCAAGAACTAATAAAAGTTAAAATTTTCTAATCAAACCACCTCAGCACAAGGGAAAAAAGTAATTGAATAAAAAGACCTAATCCAAATTATAGATATTTCTAGTATAACTTAGAAATACCAAATTATAGATACTTCCAATCCATCCTTGTCAAGAACTAATAAGAGATAAAATTGTTTAATCAAACCACCTCAACTTAAGGGGAAAAAGAATCTGAATAAAAGACCCAATCCAAATTATAGATATTTCTTAACCATAATATAACTTCAAAAAGATCCAAATTATAGATACTTCCCATCCAAAAAATTATAGATATTTTTCAACCATAGTATAACTTCAACTTCAGAGAGACCCAAATTATAGATACTTCCAATTCAAATTATAGATATTTCTAACCATGGTATAACTTCAGAAAGACCCAAATTATATAACTTCAGAAAGACTCAAATTATAGATACTTCTTAACCATAGTATAAGTTCATAAACGAATTTTCTTGGCTTCAACTTATGCGCGGATTAATCCCTTCCCACGAATATTACAAGCTCTTTCATAGAAAAACTAAGACTAATGATCACTAATATTTGGAATTGCTTATTATTTAAGATTAATGATCAATTATTATTAATAATTGGAATTGTTTATTATTTTATTTATTTATTTATTTAATTTATAAAATTAATTAATTTTGATTATAATTTAATTGATGTTGATTGTATATAAATTTTAAAAATTACCCATTAAATTACTCCTTAATTTTGGTAATTCAAAATTCATTCCTTAGGTGACTCAAAATTCATTCCACATCAACATTTACATAGTGATTCAATTTAGGGTTTTCGGACGATATACGGCGATTCCCTTCCAATTAAATTGTTTCGTCCATCCTC
>ML802976.1:189260-204565 GCA_009831015.1 Picea engelmannii
ATATATCATAACTCATACCATTATCCATCAAACAAACTTGGGTCCATTACCCAAACTTGTGGTCTCCAACTTCTCATGGCCATAACTCTCTAACCGTGAGGAATTATGTGATGTTCCACATACCACCAGAAATGGCATGACAATCACTATCCATCTAGGATAGTTTCACCAATAATTTCCTTGATCTTCATCTCATTATTCCTCATACAAGTGGGTCCTCTTACTCCACAAAGCGTCTTCCCGTGAGGGCTTTCACCATACGGGGACCACTTTGGAGTTCATCCATATTTACTTCTTATCAACCATGAAAAAACAATAATGAGTCATATTTACATCAAACACTATTGGGTCCATTACCCAAAACTTTGTGCTATGAGTCTTTATTCAAGAGTTGACATCAATGACAACCAACCTTAATCAACAATTTCCATACCAGAGAAAAGAGAGGAGACTAACCTCACCTTCTAGCTACATTTTCTCCCCTAAGGGTTACCCAAAGAAAATATTTGTGTTATCTTGTGGATGGTTTATGATTGTACTGAACAATGTTCACTATTGTTTTCATGTTATCTATATCATGCATAAACATAAAATCATAAAATAAATATTCTGGAATCTAATGGAATTTAACGTTCATAGTGTATATTTCAGTTATATTTATCAGATCCATTGTGACAAACTATTTTAGTGGAATATCCAAGGCATCTTACTGATAACACCATATCCTACTTCATCGAGTAACTTTATTCAAACACCAACCACCACTTACAAAAAAAATGACACCCTATCTCTTTCATCAATCACCCTTATTAACATACATTCTCTAGCCACCCTTATTAAAATCCAATGAATTAATTACACCTCATTTCGATTAATCAAGAATGAAACACATCTCCACGAGCATATAGATCAATTTGGAGAGATAGGAAACACCCATGGTAATGTTGATTTGCAAGAATGTATTTCTAGGAAGGGGCATTGATCAACAATGGTTGTAGTTTGGCTTTTAAGTGCACATTTTCATGAAACTTTTTCTCACCCCATTGTCAACTTTGTTATAGATTTCATGAAACCCCCTTACACCCTCCTTAATATTTATCCCAAAATGTCGCTATAGAATACACTTATTTTTTATTACACACACACACACACACACACACACACACTAGAATAGTAGTAGATCCTTCCTCACAAGTCTTTTTTAGATTGGTTCACAACTTAGAGATTGTGTGTGGCATTTACTTTAGTGAGTTCTTAGTGTAAAGAGTATCAAACACATATACATATGATTTATGTTCAAGTCTATTTTGACTAGAGAAACATTAGTTATGATTTAAAGATAATCACCACATGGTGGAAGATGCCTAAAAGAGCATTGGTTTCCATTGTTTGATATTCATGGATAGGCTTTGTGTTGGTGATGCCTTTGTCATTCCATGTTTCCTATTGTTCCAAGTATAATATGGACTTCTTGTACATTTTTTACATAAATTAAGATCAATGTATTGAACAACTTTTTATTGGCATACAATTTAATTAAGTTTGACCTTTCTATTCCCATTTCAATCACTACAGTTTTGGGCAATTGTAGAGGTCATTTAAATCTCATTTCAAAGCCCGCAATCCCTCCATGGTCATGAAATAGTTTTTATAGAACGTTCATTCTAGAATACTCCATCAAAAGAAATTGTTTTTTGAAAAAAATCCAACATTTCCCGTTTCTTCCTTTTAGTGCATGGGCTCGATGAAAACAATAATTTTCCCATAAAACAACAACAAATTTAGTATGTATTTTTTTCGAGAACCAATCATTGTATCTTGTACAGTTAGTTATAATATTTCAACTGTGGTATTGTTTGTGTAATTTCGATTTTGTATGACTGAGATAGGACTTGCACAGGTTGAATGTCTTTTGAGGGCCAAACTCTAGTGGTGCAATAATTATTGAATCAAACCCAACCAAGATGTTGATGATTTAGAGTAGCTTGTTTTCTTTCTAATGTTATTTTCCAATCCTATTTTCAAACCATCTATCACTAAGAGTGATCTTTAACAAAAATATGTAGTAATTCAAGGAGAACAAGTCAATAATCGAGGTTTGGGTTTTAAAAGTGTTATTTTTGGGACAAAATGTTAGTGTTTCTATGTTTTAGTCAATATGGAGATATTTTTGGTGGTATGCCATATGCTTTATTTTCTTTCCAAATAAACATGGTATTCTAATCATAAGTTTCTAAGGTAACTTGAAGCCTCTACATGCCATGCTTTCATATTGTATCTTCAAATGTTAAAAACCATGTTTTAATAGAAAAAATTGAAAATATATCCTAGTTTTTAGTAGTGTTCATCATAGGTTTTCCAATGGTCTTGTTTGCCTCATTTCCCTTTTGAATTCCCAATTTATGTCCTTATGAAGTAAAGAGACAATTGGGATAAGTTTATAGTGTGATGTATACAATGTTTAGTTTAACACCAACAAATATGTTTCAAATAGGTAGAATTTAGTTCCCAAACAAAAAACAACAAACCCATATCATAAGAGTAGTTAAAAACTAAGTTAGTGTCATCAAATCGATTCCATATGGAATGACATAAAAAACAATCCATTAACTTTTGAATTAAGTGGGTACATGCTCAAGTTAAAAAATAAAATGATTTCCCATATATGGATTCAAAAACAAGTTAGTCACTAGCATGGAAAAAAAAATTCAACATGGAAAACCACCATTCAAAACACAAACTAAAGGTTCCACTTACACCAAATATTTTTTCCAATATGTAGGGTGTTTGTAACATTTATTTAAACACTTTGAGTGCATGCGTCAAAGGGTTGCATTGTTATCACCATGGATATTGATTTTGACCAACATCCATTATATCAAATTGGATCAAAATTATTGACTCACATTCCCACAAACACACATAAATACAAACCTTTTGATCAACATCGAGATGATTTGTTTATTTCATATTAAAAAAAATGTAATAGTTGGAATATTACTTTGTAAAAATAACGTCAAAGATAGAGAAAAAAATTATTCTCCCAAGTACATATGATCAAACTAGATCAAAATCCTTCAGTCACATTCCAACATACCCACAACTATCCAAACTACATGAAAAAACCGCATTCACATTCCCAACATACCCACAATGTTAGAACCCTAATTTTGATAAATCTAATACATAGGGAAACTCCAGAATTAACAATCTAGATATGATAAAAAAGATACATGATTCAATATTTCATAGCTTTCTCAGAATATGGAGTGAGTAACTTACCTGGAAACCACATATGAGTAATCCGGTGACTTTGGAAACGTATCCATACATTGATATTTGATTTGACCAACCATAATAGGAAGTGGGGGATGACTCTTATCCCAGCCAACCCCTCAATCATCACCGCTTAGATCCCTTGAGCCCTCTATCCACTACTCAACCAACAATTCTTTATCCGTGTTCTCTCGAAAGACCATCCAATGAGATATGTTATTTTCTCCTTCTTTTCCCTTTTTATATAGAGTCCATCCATGGTAAAGAACATAATCCCTAGGGTTCATTATTTAATTATTTATTATATTTTAGGATTTCTCCATCAATTATCGTTACTTATTTTACCATTTTCTTTTATTACGAAATATCCACAATAAGTACTTATTATGACCCTTTTAAGATAATTATTATACACTTCTTTATTATTATTTATTTATATAAGTACTTATTATTACCACTTTAGGATAATTGTTATATTCATGTTACTTTTGTTATTATTTATATATTAATAATAATACGGGGCATGAGATACAACCCTCCTTCAAGGAAATTTTTCCTAAAGTTAGTTTTGATTATGTTACTTATAAGTTTTTATTTATCTCACCATATCCTCTACAACACCCTCTATTAGCTCCAACATCTTCCACAACACACTTTTCTAGACTAGAAAAAACCACCAAGTGACTACAACATGCATTCAAAGTCCACATTACAACACCGAGGAAGTGTGAGTACTCTCTAGTTGTCCTCGTAACTTTTAGAACCAAACTTAAATCCTATTGGACTATCCAGAGCCCCAAGGCTTGAGACCTCATCTTCCCAAGAAGGCATTTGGATCAGTACTCACATACACCAGGAATAATGAAAGGATTACCGTAATTCCCTCCATAAAAACTAGGTACATCCCCAAGAATCAAAGTCCAATCTACAACACCATCGATGAACATTGATCTAGCCATTCTTCGGGACTTTGGCATTACAACTCCAATACAAAGAATAATAATTACTAGCGTAATTAGTATATTGAATTATCCTCAACCCATAATATGTTACTTATAATATTCTTCTTTTTGTTATGGGCTCCTATGAGATCATCAAATAAACCACCCCTCTCATCCCATTGGTGGTTAATTTGAAAATCACCACCTCACAAAATGCAATGAATGCATTTGTCATAATATCAACATCTCATGGAAATAATTCAAATGCTAACTCCCACATGTCATCATGATAATTCAACATTGTCGTCATCACCACATGCTCCTACACGTCATCATACAAGAATTACATGTAATTACATCATGTCATTACATCAGGAGATACTATGATAAGAAATCTAACCTCAACATACCTTTGTCAAAGATATAACATTGCATCAACCTAATAGATGAAACCACATGTTATCATAGCCTAATATTATGAAAATGATGATAAACTCAACACATATCACATGCAAAGGAAAATATGAAGACCATTCTTATCATGATTCATCACCAAAATCAAATTTACTAACCGAGAAATAAACACTTTTAGTGAATACTAACACCAATCATTATCAAAAAATTATCCCATGGATATATTGTGTTAAGTTTATCAACCAAATCTAACTCAATAAGGGTCATTAGTGTCACATGATCATCCCGATACTCATTGTTTTATAATTTTTATTTCCTCTTCTTTCCATAAGAATATTGGCATATTGGATAGTCACCCTATTAGATTCCAAGTTTCCCAGACAATCCATTTCATATTTCCTTGAACATGTAATCCTTTAATTAATTTAGGTTCCTAAAGTCACTCAATCATGCAACGAATCCATCTAGAAAGTTTCACCATTTAAATATTCACATGCAAATGAAATCCAACCCTTTACCATTGCGTATATACAAAAAATTGTGGATTGAATCCAATAATTAAACTCACATATAATTCCATGGATTCACGGGAAACATAGGGTTACAGAGCTTTCGTACCTCACCCTACACATACCCACCAAGACTGGTAGGTGACTATGATGATTCCAATGGTTAGAATGGTTCAATTTCCATTAGGAATTGGGCTTAAGTATACATGGCCCTCACTGAACACACTCTTATCCTTGGTGAGTAGGGTGGAAATTCACAAGAAATATCTACTGCATATCCTACCCATGACTCTTAGAAACTCATTTACAATTTCCATGCCATCAAAATATGTAGTTATAATCTAACCAAGTATATTTCATGCAATTTATAAGTAACAACAAAGTACACAACCTAAGAAATTTTCCTCATTCCAGGCCATTCCAGTATCTTTTATCATGCAAACATAGTAAGAAAAGATACCTAGCAAACATACCAAGCAGAAGTTACAAAACACAACTATACTTATATTCCATGAATGTCTACCCCTATCGAATGGATTTGTAGGAGTGTTTTTACTCCCATTTTTAGGCATCCACTGTGGACACTAGACCCTAAGATGACTATGAGACATACTACCACCTCAAATATTGTAGGAAATAACACACATTCTAGATGGAAGGAAACCAAAGTCATCAATGAGGAAATATTTACTCACATTCACCACCTATAATTAATCCATGACTCTCTAAGTCGACCAACTTCTATAGTGGAAAAATGAAACCATCAAAATACTATCAAATATGTTCTCCCAAATGTCCTTCCATGCAAAATATTATATATTGGGGAGCTATGTAATATACTTAACAAAATACCATAAGTCACTCTCTTCCAAATGTGCAAGTGCATAATATATTGATGAATTCCATGTAATTCCCTAGACAAAATGAAGATATTGTAGCATTCCCGTGGATATAAAAATCTAAGATATAATTGGATTCAAGCATTTAAGGATCCTCAAATAAGAAAAGCATTCAAATATTTAGATCATATATGCATTTAATATTCTCAACTCTCAAAATCTAAGTATAGTTATTCTAACATGAACTCAGGACACAAACAACCTATATATACAATTGTGGTAGAAAATGGATCAAGATCATTACAAAAAATAAAAGAAAAAGAATTCCTAAGAAGAAACAACAACTTGTCTATATGGACAAAGATTTATAATATATCTATAAATTTTAGGCACACACAAATATACTCACCTAATTACGAAAGATCAATCATCTCGTGTTATAAAACCACACTTTTTTTTTATAAAATATCTAGAAATACCTTCATCTACTTGAATTTCATCAATTTAATGAAATAATTGGATGGATGGGATCCACAAAGATATCCTTATGTGTATCCAGAATCTCAAGTTTTCTTGGCATTATGCATGGGATGATAAACGTTAGATTTGTCATTAGGTGAAGAATCACCTTATGATCGGAGACACTTTGTACCATTGTGGAGTTGATTCAATTCTTCGTCGTTGGTTAACCCACAAAGAAGAAGATTCCATGATAAATTATTTCCATAGAGGAGTATGTGGCGATCACCTATCTGGGTTGGAAATAACCCAAAAAATCCTGCACGTCGGGTACTTTTGGCTCATTATCGTTAAAGATTGTTTTGAGGTGGTCAAAAGGTCTCATCCTTTCCATATTTTTCTAAGAAAATGTGCACGCACCCTACTCTGTTGTTTCACGTTGTCACCATTGGTCCGTTTACAAAGTGGGGAATTAACTTCACTACATGCCACCTTCCATTGGCTAGGCGGCATTGTTACATCATTGTGGAACTCGACTACTTTACAAAGTGGGTGAAGGCCATGCCTACTTTTGCAAATGACGGTGAGACCATGACTTTGTTTCTATTCAATCAGGTTATCACGAGGTTCAGAGTCCCAAAAGAGATTGTCACTAACCATGGAAGTAACTTTCATAACCAAATGATGTTTGATTTAACATCAAAATTGGGATTTAAGAAAGATAATTCATCTCATTATCCACAGAAAAATGGTCAGGTAGAGGTCATGAACAAGTCTCTCAATACCATACTTCAATGCACTTTCAATAAGAGAAAATATAATTGGCATTTGATGATTTACCCAACATTATGGGTGTACAAACCTCGGTCAAAATTACTTCTAGATTTTCTCCTTTACAACCCATTCATGGAGTGGAAGCAGTTATGCCTACTAAATGTGAAATTCCTTCATTAAAAATCATGATTGAGCTTCTTCCTGACATGATGGATTTAGAAGTGCGTCTTGTTCACTTAGAGCAACTAGATGAGCAGAGTTGTGATGTTTCCACCACAAATGAGACACATAAGAAACGTGTCAAGTATGGATACTACAAGTCTGTCTGCCCAATGGTATTTTCTGAGGGTGGCCTTGTTCTAGTTTATGATCATGAAAAGGACGTGTTAGGCGCAGGAACGTTTAACCCATTGTGCCATGGTCCTTACATATTGATGTGCCCCCTTCAGAAATGATCTTATGAATTATCCGATCACGAGGATAATGTGATGCCAAAGCCCAAGAATGAGATCTATCTCAAACAGTATTACGCTCGAGCATTATTGCTCGAGCATTTTCTCTTGTATTTATTGTTCATAAATAATAATATTTTAGTTTTTATATCATTTTACTCTTGATTGATTATAGTGTCTCTACTTGATTGACATATGTCAATGGAATATTCGGTCTATGTCGGGTTCGTGGATGCTTCAATCTATCACACTCAGAACCTTTCTTCTTTCGCATGGGTGATTTATTCACTTGAGGGCCAAGTGTTCGTATCTAGAGGCACTTGTTAAGAGCCAACAACGAATAATGTGGTTGATTATATCGTTGTGGTTGAAACCCTAAGAGACACTATTGCACATGAAATCTCATGTTTAGAAGTTTTCCTAGATTCCCAATTGGTAGTGTCACAACTAAATGATCAATACTATGTGCATGATCCCATGGTTCTCCGACAAATCCTACAGGTACATCTTCTAGAATGATATTTTAACTATATATAACCTACATTCATGTTTTTAGATTTTCAAATTATGTATCTGATGCATATGTTAACTATGTACTGGATTGAAATTTCTCACATTTGTAAAGTAAGAAACACACAAATAAATGTATACAAACACATTTCACTTATAAATAACAAGGAAAAATGGGATGTATATATTATTAATTTCATGTCTAATAATACAAAATATGGATGTCACATAACAAAATTGGGCTTCTAGCCATGAATATTTATAAATAGACTAATACAAAAAGGATCATAGATAATCTATGTCGAGGTCCCTTCCCATACATGTGTGTTTCTTTAACACACACCGACAATGACTAGACACCAGAACAATCATGCCCATGCCCATGGTACACTGATGACTTGTCATTGCACCTTCTTTGGCAGATCCTTGATCTGCACCATGGCATATTGTTGTGTTAGGTGGTCTAGGTTCTACTCAACATTCTCTAGAGTATGCTCCAACTGAGTTGCATTCACACTTCGATGAGCCTCATTGTACCCCTTGCGTCGATGGTGAGGGTATCCCTTTGGCTGTGTTGGTCCAATATCTGGTATAAGTACAATATGTATCCATAGTGAAAGACATCAAAGATCCCATGACCCATTAGACTACCCCAATATTAAGGATAAACCTCCAACTCAAAAACTAATGTAAAGTAGATTAGAGTTTTGTTGTAGAATCCAATAAACTAGTTATTTGCATACTATCATGGGAAAGTGAAGACTAACATCTAGAACTATGAGGCATAGAGTTTTGTATATAAGTATTAATTTCGAAAGGTGTACTACAACCATGATTGAAGTTGTGTTAAACATATTGAAGAATGGGAGTATATTGGGTTACCTCTTATAGTAAGTGAGGCACTTGAAAATATTATAGTGAGTGAGGCACTTGAAGATATTGATTCTTCATTTAGAAAATGGTTGAAATGTACATAATAGGTAACATATGTCCATTTCTAATCTAGATGATGTTCCTATTTGTAGCAATGTTGTGTTTCTTGGTGTGGCTCTTTTGAGGAGAAAATTCCTATCATTTCTCAATACATTCTAGAGATAGCTTTGTTCTTGTAAGAATGCTACAGATTTTGATGTAGTACCTAAGAGCTTTTTGTTTTTGAGGATGCGAGAGATACGAAGGAAGATGGAGATGGTTGGATGCATATGTGTAATGATAATAATGGATATTATGTAGTGTTGGTGATAGGGTTGTGCTAGCTCTAAACAATAGATGTGTTAGTGTTCTAGAAGAATAATGGGACTAGAGGATGATTATGATGTATTTTATTTGATTTATTTTGATTGTATATTAATTAATTTTGATTACGATTTAATTGATGTTGATTGAATATAAATTTAAAAAATATCCATTAAATTACTCCAAAGTTTTTGGTAATTCAAAATTCATTCATTAGGTGATTCAAAATTCATTCCACATCAACATTTACATGGCCATTCAATTTAGGGTTTTCAGACGATATATGGCGACTCCCTTCCAATTAAATAGTTTCGTCCATACTCGTACGATCCTTTCGACAATCCTTCCGTAAGTTTATATATTCTCCCATCGATCCTTCAGATCCCACCTCCTGGCCGTCGGCAAACCAGTCATGAGACGAAAGATCTTCCATTCCATATCAAATACAAATAAGATTAAGCATCGCTTAAATTGTACAGGATTGAATTTCCAATTTGATGATAACAAGAGAGACCATAATTAAAATCCTTCAACCATATATCTATACTGTGCAAATGAAACTATTACGTTTCTTAAGAAATATTATCAATCGATTATGTTTCTTATGGGATCTATGAACCCAAACTTGCTTGTATTTCATCCCTTCCATTCCTCCTCGGATTCCAACAGCGAGGAGCCAAGCGACTGTGGACTTCCTTTTTGTAAATCGAGTTCATGAATCCAATCTACCTGTCGTGTGTCATCGAAGAAATCTTCCAATACTTGATCATCAGCATCGGTAAAACGTTAACGCCGTGCACATTGCTTTGATCAAAACACACAACTTCAAATTCAGTCCTCTCTGCGGCCAATGTAGCGGGTTCTCTGCAGAACTCTTCTAATGGAGACGAGAGTAGATTACAGTCCGGAGAGGATAGCTCGTTCAAACTCAATAAACCCTCGCGTAATCCTGCAAAATAATCGGAATGTGGGGATCTCTCGTCCGCTAAACTCGACATGGGGAAGGTGCAGTTTCTGGCTTCTGTTTCAACCAGATGATCGGCCACTGCAAAGGCAATGTTGTGCGAATCATCGGCTATGATGGAGTCGTTCACCAGTAGGTCGCAACGTGACTTGGAAGAATTCGTAGTTTCTTTAACATTACATGATTTGAAGGCTTTATCTGAACTAAGATAACTGCCGCCATAACCATTGGAGCCCCTTAGTCTTTCTATTTCCGGGTGTCTCACCGCCTTTTTTATCCTCACGGGGATGGTTTTGAACGCAGGATTTTTCATGGCAGGAGATTTTGACCCCGTCTTCAGATTTTTCCTACTGTCGTGTTGAGATTGTGTCATTGACAGCATCTTCTTGTTCAGACGAGTGTTCCAGTAGTTCTTGATTTCGTTGTCTGTTCGCCCGGGCAGTCGTCCTGCTATCAGCGACCACCTGCATACACGTATAAAAATAACTTACACAAATCTGCAATCTAGATAAGGATACCCACACATATCRCATGAACTTCTTACTATGACATTAATAACTCGCGACCCCGACAYGGCGAATAGATGAATTCTTCCGGGTGAATAAATTGAAGTCGATCTGCACATACCGGTTGCCAAGAAGACGATGCAGGCGAATAATGAGCTCCTCCTCCTCGGGGGAAATGTTTCCGCGTTTAATGTCGGGACGAAGATAGTTCAGCCAACGTAGTCTACAACTCTTTCCACACCGCATAAGACCTGTAAAACAAATTCACTCCGCTAATTTATTTAGCCTCTCAATACAGATTTACATCTGTATTAATAAATTAGTACTTTTAGAGATTTCTGAGATTCACCTGCTTTTTGTGGGAGATTTCTCCATCTACCATCGCCATGATTTCGAACGTACTCGGAGAGAATCATATTTTCGTTGAGGTCCAGGCCCCGCGGTTGAGCCCTTCTTTCGAGCAGCAAGGAGATCTATTTGGATACTTTTCTGTTAAATATATTGTACCCTCAACAGTATGACCATACACTGCCTGCTGTATTGGACAGTTGTACTTTCTATTTTTGTCTTGCTTGAGCATATATAGCTCAACCATCTTACATTGTAAGAGTGTTCTAAGTTCTGTACTTCTTCTGTACTTTTTCATACATTTCAATATACTTCTCTATTCTCTCTGCATTTCTCTTTGCTTCACAATTTATCATGGTATCAGAGCTTCAAGTGTAAGTCTCTTCACACAGTCCGGAGAGCAACTCGATCCTCACAGTGCAGAGCCTCACGGATCTTGAGAGCACGCGACACAGCCTTTTCACAAGGCTTGGAGAGCTATTCGTAATACTCTTTAAAGATCGCCGTAAGAAGCTTGCAGAGGTTGCAGAGCGTACTTCGCTCGAAAGAACGAAGAAGCAGAGAACGCAGAAGAAGAAACCTGCACAATTTTTCAAAGAACCGTCAAAGATTGACGAGGAAGAGCTGCAGAACAGAAGAATGTTTAAAGAACTCGAAGAATCTGTTCAAATTTGTTAAAGATTGCTGCAGAAGGCAACATCGTTTAAAGATTTCAAGAAATCGCTCAAATCTGTCAAAGATTGTAGCAGAGAACGAAGAATTCGTGTATTTCTTTCAAATTTTTGAAAGATTCACGAATCTTTCTTCCACAAGTGTAAAGAACGCGTCTCAGGTGCAAGGAACAACCACTAAGGCCGTAAGATTCGTCCTGCAAATGAATCCAGAGCGGGAAACCAGTCCAGAAGGGACGAGGAGAGCGCAGCAAAGGCGAAATAATTTCAGCCATTCGATCTTGCGCAGAGGCCCGACAGCCGTTGGATCAGCGAGAAAGTGCACGAGGTTTAACCCTCTAGAGCGCACAGGAGGACTTTTGGCTTGAGAAATCTCGACGTCATCTTGACCGTCCATCAAGAGACACGTGGCGAGATCCTATTCCATCGCAAAATCGGGAATCGGGAGTTGGACGAGGAAATGAAACTGCTCTCCAAAAACTCCGATGCGCGATATCGCGAAATCCCGAGAAGACTTGTATGCCGTCCATCTCAGAGGACAGGTGGCAGCAGATCAACGCATCGTCGGCATATCGGCATTCGAGGTTTCAAGCTGTCAAATAAATTTGACATCGCAACTCCCGAAATCACGATATGCGAAATCGTGATCATATCTTAGCCGTTCATCTCTCTTGGACACGTGGCGAACATCGCAGCGCCCGTCGGCATTTCGGAATTCGGGGTTTCAAGCTGTCAAAGAAACTTGACATCGCAACTCGCGAAATCGCGATATGCGAAATCCTGATCAGATCTCAGCCGTCCATATCTCCTGGACACGTGGCGGACATCGAGGGTGCCGTCAGCGTATCGGCATTCGGAGTTTCAAGTTGACAGAAATTTGGAGCATCGCTAACCGCGATATCCCGAGGAGAAATCAGGATCGTCCATCACTCCCGGACGCGTGGCGTAAATCCTGGGACTCGGAAAAAGTTTCGCCAAGGAAGGGCCATCGGCATATCGGGATTCGGCGTTTCGCGATTCTTGAGGACAAGAAACTCAAGCACTTCAAAACTACGAACTTCGAAATCCCTAAAGGAGGTAAACTCCGTCGTGGGGCCCATCTCATGTGATCTCATCAATTCGTGGGATCGAGATTCTCCACGGTGAAATCCCCGATGCAGATCTGAGCCGTCCATCTGTTGAGGACGCGTGGCAGAGATCGAGACTTTTCGAAAATTTCCCGAAAGAAGAGTTCATCGGCATTCCGGGATTCATAAAATCGCGGATACTAACGATGAGACATACGATGCATTTGAAGTTTAGACTTCGCGAGAAGAAATCAGATTCGTCCATCATAGGAGGACGCGTGTTACAGATTAGAGCCATCGGGAAAAGTCCCGATAGGACAACACCATCGGAAAATTGGAAATCGGGGAATCAAGGATTCAGAAAACCTCGACATCAGAACTCGCAAAATCCCGATTCGTGATATCCCGATAAGTCCTGGACCGTCAGATCACACAAGATCTGGACCGTTGAATTGTCCAAAGGAGAATTCTCGCGTTTCGGCATTTTGAAAGGCAAACAACGGGAACAACCCGTAGCATTTTAAAAAGTAAAACGTGTGGTCGCATTGCAAGGAGACCAAAGGGCCAATTCAAGCCCGATAAGCTCCCATCGGCCATCGACAAATCGACGTTTCTGAGATCGGAGGTAAATACAAATTTTTTCCCTCTATTTTTTCTGATTTTTTTTTTGAAATGGCATCATCTAGCAACCTAGGACCAACTCAGGGTCCGATACTTCAGGGAAAAAACTATAAGTTTTGGTCTCTTCGAATGAGGTCGTTCCTGCAAGCACAAGAGTGCTGGGAACCAGTGGATCTTGGATATGTGGAACCAGATCCAACAGCCCTCACTGCCATGACAAATGTGCAGAGAATTGCTCAGGCAACTTTGAGGATCAAAGAAAACAAAGCGAAATTCTAGATACAGAATTCTGTGGATGATTCAATTTTCTCGAAAATCACAGGCGCTGGTACTTCCAAACAGGCCCGGGACATCCTCAAAACGTCCTACCAAGGAAATGACAGGGTAAAAATAGTTAAACTACAGTCCTTGTGGACACAATTCAAGACTCTCAGAATGACAGAGTCCGAAACTGTAGATCAGTTCATGACCAGAGTCATGGGAATCATGAACCAGATCAGACTGATTGGTGAAACCATCACTGATCAACGAATTGTTGAGAAAACTCTCAGAATTCTACCCAAGAAATTTGAAATGGTTGTAACAGCCATCCTTGAATCCAAGGATCTATCAAGATTTTCAACAGATGAACTAATTGGTTCTCTGGTGACACATGAGACAAGACTACATCTCACAGGTGAGTCAATCTCCAATGTCTTAAAAACTCAGTTCTCATTCAGAAGAGGGAAAGGCAGAGGAAGAAGTAGAGGAAGAGGGAACAATTAAGGTAACCCTCATACCAGTGGCGGAAATAGACAACACTACCCAAATCAGAATTTCCAAGGTCACAAAAATCAACAACAAAATCAACATCAGAATTACCAGCCTCAAAGAGGCAGAGGGAGAAGATCAAATGACAAATCAAGCATACAATGCTACTACTGCGAAAAGTATGGACACTATGAATCTGAATGCAGGAAGAAGCAGGCAGATCATCTCTCAAGCAGAGCACATGCGTCAAATCATATGGGAGACACCTCAAGAGGTATGTTTCTCTCATGCCACAAAACTGAACAACAACCTAAAGATATCTGGTTGTTGGATAGTGGATGCAGCAATCACATGACAGGTAACAAATAATTACTCTCATGCCTTGATTCGTCACTTGCATCTGATATTACACTTGGAAATGATCATTTAGTCAAAGTTCAAGGAAAAGGAATTGTTCCTATTCTTACTAAACAGAATGTAAATAAAGACATATGTAATGTCTATCATGTTCCAGACTTGAAACATAACTTGTTAAGTGTAGGATAGCTCACTGAAAAAGGATATAAGGTACTTTTTGAGGGAGCATCTTACAAAATCTATGATAAAAAAACCAGCAGAAAATTGATTTCTGAAATCTATATGACTCCAAATAGGATGTTTCCCCTTACCCTCAAAACTGCAAATCTGAGTCAACCTTATGCACAGAGTGCATCAACCCTGAATGAAACAATGGTTTGGCATACAAGATTTGGCCATCTACCATTTCAGAGTCTAAGTCTTCTTCAGAAAAACTCCATGGTCAAAGGTCTACCTATCTTTAAAGAACAAATTCCCCCATGTGAGTCTTGCATACTTGGAAAACATAAGAGAACTAGTTTTCCACAGTCTTCCAATCAAGCCAAACAACATCTTGAACTAGTTCACACTGACCTATGTGGACCAATGCAAACAGAGTCAATAGGTGGTAG
>ML802977.1:0-13006 GCA_009831015.1 Picea engelmannii
GTTATCCCCATGATCAGATATACTAGGAGCACTCTCCCCCTGATTAGATAGAATATTTTAACTTGATAACAGGGTCATGCCCAACTTCTGGCATAGATACTCAAAGTGAGCTTTTGGAAGCGGTTTAGTGAAGATGTCAACAATTTGATCTTTGGATGGAATATAATGCAAAGAAACAACAATATTGGTTACATGTTCCCTCAATAAGTGATACTTGATGGGTATATGCTTGGTCTTGGAGTGAAATACAGGATTCTTTGACACACTAATTGCACTAGTATTATCACAATGAATTGGGATCGGTGCATTATACTTTACCTCCAAGTCTACAAGTGTATGAATCATCCATAATACTTGGTTACAACAAGTGGCAACTGCAATGTATTCATCTTCTATAGTCAATAAGGAAATGGAACCTTTCTTCTTTCTCAACCATGCTACAAGAGAATATCCTAAGAAGAATGCACATCCACTCATGCTTTTCCTTTCATCCACGCGGTTAGCCCAATCAACATCTTAATAGACTGATAGTTGAAAATTATGATTCCTAGGATACCATAGCCCATAGTTCATTGTTCCTTTCAAGTATCTGAATATTCTTTTGACAGCTAATAGATGACTCTGTTTAGGTGCATCTTGATACCTTCCTACCATTCCAACAGCATGCATTATGTCTAGACGGGATGTTGTGATGTACAATAGGATGCCTATCATAGACCTATATGAACTCTGGTCAACATCAGGTGAGTCATCATCATTGCTTAACTTTCATCCAGTGACCATAGGTGTGCTCATAGGTGTAGAATATTCCATTTGAAGCCTTTTCAACATTTCTCTTAGATATTTCTCCTGAGAAATAAAAATTCCTTCAGACCTATGAGTAATTTCCAGACCAAGAAAAAATGACAGTTCCCCTATCATAGACATTTCAAATTTAGACTACATGGAAAAGAAAACCATTGTACCAATGAAGCATTATTGATTCCCAAGATGATGTCATCTACATAGACCAACACAATGAGCAAATCACTAACCTCTGTTTTATATATAGATTTTTGTCAATTGTTCCTCTCTTGAACCCTTTTTCTTAAAGATACTTATCTAGTCTGTAATACGAGGCATGAGGAGCTTGTTTCAACCCATATAAGTCTTTCTTCAGCTTGCAAACAAATTCAGGGTTATCTGACAGTTGGAAACCATCTGGTTGTTCCATATAGACTTCTTCTTTTATATCTCCATTTATAAAAGATGACTTGACATCCATTTAATAGACTTTAAACTTTTTATGACACGCATAGGCAAGAAACATTCTAATAGCTTCTAATCTTGCTATGGGCGCAAATGTTTCATCAAAATTCAGTCCTTCTATTTGAGCATATCCTTTGTAGACCAATCTAGCCTTATTTATTACAATATTTCCTTTCTCATTCATCTTGCTTTTGTAGACCCATTTGTATCCTATTACATTTTTATTTGTTGGCCTAGGAACGAGTTCCCAAGTGTCATTCTTTTCAATCTGGCGGAGTTCCTCATTAATTGATTTTAACCAATTTACTTCTTTACTGGCTTAATTAAAGTTCTTAGGTTCCACCATGGATATGAAGGCTATATGTGATTGCTCAGTGTCTTTGATTATCCTTCTCCTGGTTTGTACACCTTTGTCTTTCTCACCAATTATCTGACTTTCAAGATGATTATTTTGAGTAATTATGGAGGAAGGATTTGATGTCGATTGTTTTCCTGACTCTTCTTGTATGGGTGCCTCTTCTCCACTTGAGTCATTATCTTCTTATGACTCTAAGATTTTTTTTCTTTATATTCATTATTCTCATCATCTTTTTCATCTAGCTTAGTGTTTATTCTCTGTTGATCGTTTACATGAGCTTCTTCATCAATTTGAGCATCAATACAGTCTACTAATTTATGCATTCTTTTGTTAAGGCATATGTATCCTTTACTGTTCATTGTATATCCTAAGAAGATACCTTCATCATCTCTACTATCAAATTTTCCCAGATGATCATCATTATTCTTGATGTAGCATTTACTTCCAAATAATTTGAAGTGATCGATTGATACAGGTCGACCAAACCACAACTCATATGGATTTTTATCACTCTTCAGACTTAGATGCGCTTTGTTTAGAATATGAACAGTCGTGTGAACAACCTCCACCCAGAAGGTTTGTGAAATGTCCCTTTCACTCATCATATCCCTTGTCATCTATTGAACTGGTCTATTTTGGCGTTCTACAACTCCATTTTGTTGAGGAGTACCTGGAATAGTTTATTCTCTTTTAATTCCATGTCTGCCACATAATTCTTTGAAATCTCCTGACAAAAATTCTCCTCCCATGTCTGAGTGAATTTCCTTTAACTTCCTTCATGTCTGATTCTCAGCTAATGCCTTAAACATTTTGAACTTGTCAAACGTATCATATTTTTCTCTTAGAAAGTCAACCCACGTAAGTCTGGAGAAGTCATCAATGACTAACATAAAGTAATGTTCTCCTCCAGTTCCTTCCTTTTGCGATGGTCCACACAGATCCATATGAACAATTTGAAGTGGCTTCTCTGAAGATGTGAAACTCTTCTAGTTGAATTGAGCACGAGTCAACTTCCCCATTTGACATGATTCACATACAGAGTTATTAGGCTTAGATATTCTTGGAAGTTATTTCACAGCGCCTTCATTATTCAGTTTGACAATATGATCAAAATTTAGGTGTCTAAGCCTTCAGTGCCATAACCAAATTTCATCAAGTTTTCTAAAATGACATTTCTCCTTATCTTCCTTTAGAACATATACATTGTTTTCAGTTCTAACCCCTTTTGCAATCAACTCTCGTGTGCTTAATGTCTTTATTTTACAATTCTTGGTAGTGAAAGTGACTTCACATCCTCTATCACATATCTGACTAACACTAAGAATATTATCTTTAAACCATCAACAAATAATACATCTTCATCTTTTCTTATTCCATTACTTAAGCTTACTAGAACTTTACCTCTGATCTTTCCTGGAGCATCATTTCCAAACGTCACACTCCTTGATTTATTTTCTTTGAGTAATAGGAACTTACTTTTGTCACCTGTCATATGACTGGAGCATCCATTGTCAATATACCAGGTGTCCTTTTGTCTTTGAGCTAACAAAACTAATCCACACTTGTTATCTTCATTCTTCTTCCAAACCTTGACATTTTCAGCTCTGTGATTTGAATCTAGCTTATAGTTTTTTAAGTGACAGTCTGTAGCTTTATGTCCATAATTATGGCAGATGTAACATTCAGTTTCATCGAATAAAGGATCATAACGATTATTATGTGTAATATGTGTCCTTTTCCCAGCCATCACATGATTTGCAGTCTGTGGTTGTTTGTTACTTGGTTGTCTCATTCTTTGTTGTGGAAGATATTTATTCCTTGGTTGTCTTGATTTCTCATGTCTAAATATTAAAGAACAATTTACAGCTTTGTGGCCAAAGTTAGAGTAGTAAAAACAATATCCATAGAAAAAATATTTGTAACTGGAAAATGGTTGTCTTCTTTGAGAAGGTCGATTTGTTCCATGTTGATGATTTCCTTGAGCATAGGGTGCATTATTTCTTTGTTCTATAGATTCAGTTCTAGTAGTTTTTCCTTCACTCCTCCTTGGAAGATGATTCTCTTCCTTTGTTTCTATAGGTTTGTTGTTGTCAATGGTTGTAGATTTGAAAAAATTGATGGATTCTTTGTTGCTTGGTTGACCACTACTTGATCCCTCTTCATCACCCAAACCAGTTTTCAACTTTGAATTCCTTTGCTGATTTAGAATGGAGGATAATCCTTCTGAGGCTTTAATACTTGTCATATTTTGATGATATAAGGCCTGGAATTTCTCTAGGTATTTTCTGACAGTCACTACTTCAGCTTCCATTTTTTCACCTTTTGTTTCATCTTCCCTCAATTTTTTGTTTGAGGATGTCTTCAATATTCATAACTTCTTCTAACTTAACCTTCAACAAAGAAATTTCTTCAGATGGTTCATTGCATGTTTTCTCATACCTGAGCAGTAAACTTTTTTCTTTTATTTTATTTTCTCTGAGTCTATCAATCTCTTCCATGGCATTAACAAGTTCTCCTTCAAGATATACTATTGCTTCACAATCAGTGAACTCACTTCCTGTATCTTAAGTGTTTAGATCTTCTAAATATATTAGCATGATATCATTTATTTTATCTTCAATAGAAGAGTCATTGTTTTCATCATCTGAGATATCATCATCATTGTTTACACAAAGGCTTTTCTTCTTAAAATTATTCTCTTTATAGACCTTCTTTTGTTTGTGCTTCTCTTCATAGTCATATGTCTGATCCTTTATTTTGTGAGTACCCTTAGATGCAAAATGACCTATCTTACCACAGTTGAAACATTTGAAGGGCAATTTACCTTTGTATTTTCCTGATCCTTCCTTTAGTCTTCTCACAAAATTTTCTTCAATCTCATCTATATCAGAGTCTGTGTTTTTATCTACTTTAAAAGATGTCTCTCTTGTAGTTGATTTACCTTTGGTGATTCTCATTTCATAAGATAGGGTTCTAAGAAGTTAATCTGGTGTCAACGTTTTGAGATCGGTGATTCCCTCTATAGCAGATACCTTTGAGTTAATTCTATCAGGAAGAGATCTTAATATTTTCTAGACTAGAAAAGATTCATCTATCATTTCACCTAGGCATTTCATAGTGTTGACAAGTTATTTTATACGTAAGAAGTAATTACTAATAGTTTCATCTTCATCCATCTTCAACTGCTCAAATTTTAGTCTGTGAGTTTAAAGTTTTGCATCTTTCACCTTTACATTACCTTCATAACTACTTATCAGCGTGTCCCACATAACTTTTTCCGAATCATAGTGCATGACTTTGACAAAATCGTCTTTAGAAAGTCCATTGAGGATGGCATTCATTTATTTTTCATTAAATCTAAAATCCATCTTATCATCTTTTGAGGCCAAGACTGCATGCTTCACATATCTCGTTTCAATGACATCCCAAACATCAGCACCCAAAGACATTAAATGTGTTCTCATTCTTATTTTCTAGAAGGCAAAGTTTGTTCCATCAAACAGAGGGGGTCTATTAGTTGAACTTCCATCATGACTAGTCATGTTCAAGCTTATGGATCTAACTTTGATGAAAGGCACAAACTTTGATCCCAATTGTTGGAAATATAACTAAGAGGGGGGGGGTTAATCAGCTATGTATATAAGCTTGAAACTTTTCTTGTTATTTTTTTATTCTTTCTAGATTATTATTTAATGTGTTGTTGATAACTCAACATGCATAGATATACAATATTTTATCAATCACATAGAATACACAGAGGCACTGATTTTCATGAGGAAACCCATAAGGGTGAAAACCTCTTCTTCTTCGGATGTCAATCAAGCTCCAACTTTCATGTACATCATGGTATTTGAGCTCCAACTGAAATACGAGGCTACAACCTCTGATAGCAAGCTACAACTTGTAGAGAGCACCAAATCTCAGATTTCTCTAGCACCAACTCCGAGGTTTCTTTTTCACCCACCAGATGGAAGCACCAACTCCCAAAATATATTCTAGCACCAACTCCCAAAATATATTCTAGCACCAACTCCCAAAATATATTCTAGCACCGACTAGAATTTATAGGAATTCAATCCTACCTAGCACCACCCTACCACCTAATGCAGGAGCATCGCTCCCAAGCCAATCGTGCTAGCCAGCCAGCCAGCTTAGCACATTCAAAGCGCACACATTCAAGGAAGAGAGGCACATCCCTCATTTCAAATTTTGAATTTGAATGTAATGCAAAATTAATGTTGTAAGGTCGTGGATGCATAGAGCCATGCCTTTGAGTAGGCATTAGTTGTAGATAGCCTTTAATGGTTGTAAGGATACAATCTAGCTCTGATTTGGACTAGACAACCAATTAATGGTAATTCAATGTATATTGAATAGGTAGGTGAAGATGGAGGAAAGAGCTCAAAGAGCCCCCTCATGTAAAAATATCTTTTGATCTCATTTTGAGTTAGTTGAATGAGCATAGAGAGAAGGAGCGAGACTTGTTCATAGTCTGACCTCAGGAACACCTTGTAAAAACATGCATTTTATATTAATACAAATAGCATTTTTTCCTACATATTGTCTGTGTTGAATGAATGTCTATGTGTGTTCTTATATGCTGTGAATGTATGTTATAGGTATGTGCATTTGCAAGAGTTATTTGATTTTAGGGTTGGAGATCTTTGAGGCTTCATGCCAAGAGGGCATGACAGGACACTACGGGTTCTGATAGCCAGTGCTTAGAGAGCACTTCCAGTTCTGCAGAATTTGGACAAAGATGTGCTAGGAGGGAACAATAGATAAATCATCGAATCAGAGGAAGACCTCAAGGTTATTGAACACCTTGAAGGCAGGACTGTGTAGAGGAGGACATAGTAGAAGAAAGAATCTCTGAGGAGTTTTGTAGAGCTCTACCAAGGGGGCATTGAGCAGGTGCATAGATTGTATAGAGGAACTTTGTTGAGTTCAGGAGGAAGATAGAACTACTGAGGGTTATATAGAGCTCTGCCATGAGGTAATTGAGCATAGGCACAGAGTGTTGAAGAGGAACTCTGCTGTGAGTTCAAATAGAAGATAGAATCACTGGGGATTCTAGACACTCTGCCAGGAGGGCATTGAGTCAATGTACAAATAGAGCATAGAAGGAAAGAACTCTTTTGAGTTCTATAATAGAGAAGAGTCTAGAGAAGAATCTTCACAGGGTTGTTGAACACCCTGTAGGCTCAGGAAGAAGTTTCTTGAGCAAAGGATTTCCAGGAGGGCATCAGATTCTCCATCTGAGGCAGAAGGAAAGGGTGAAGTCCCTTAAATATCTGAGTAGCGGAGAAGCTCAGAAGAGATAGCACCTTCATGTGCGCAGAGACCCTATAGGAGTCATAGAGGTTGTGGAACCCTTTTCAAGGTTTCATAAGAGTGGATAAAGTTCAAGATGAGTAGTTCTTTTACGCACAGGCCATAGCTACAAAGATCGCAAAGGTTGAAAGGGAAATTCTTTGGAGAGTTTGAAGTCCTAGAACCGAGAGGCTGCCAAGAAGGAATTGAATTCTCCATCTGAAGGAGAGGGGAAAAGGACCAAGTTCCTTAGAGGTTGGAGAAATTAGACAAGCTCAGGATAGATAACACCGAGTTAGCGTGCAGAGACTCTGCAAGGAGTGCAGAGATAGAAGAAACATTTCAAGGTTTCACAGAAGTAAATCTCAGGAGGGACGTCTTCATTGAAGAATGTAGGCAAGACCAATTTTTGTAGAACTCGCAAAGGAAGCAGAGATTGAACCTTTGACATTTGGAAAATATTCCAAGCAGAAGGAAGAAAGTGCATGCTTAGGAGGAGCATAATTTTCATCGGATCAATCCGAAGGGAAGATCTGGACCGTTAAATTCCATGTACAGGTAGCAGCAGGAGAAGCACAATGGAAGAATAGGTCTGGGTCATCAGATCTTGCTCAGACAGCAAACAGCCGTCGGATCTGGAAGAAGGATCATGAGGTTTAACCCTCACACATAGAGCAGAGAATCCGAAAAGTATCGACAAGGTAGAGGTATCAGGATTTTGGACTTTGGAAATTTGGAGGTTCTGAGGACGAGAGGCCACAGACTGAAGGTCATGAGTCACGAAGTCCCGAAGTGAATAGGGACCGTGCATCTGAGGAGGATAGGTGTCATGAGATCCTCACATATCATGGATTTGAACATCAAAGGGTGAACAGGGAAGCCTTTCAAATTCATGAGTTACAAAGTCACGAAACGATTAGAGCCCTCCATTTGTGGGAGGACATGTGGAGAAGATCGGGAATCCACCGGGATTTTGGATACCGGGGATTCGAAAGAACAAAGGATTAGTATCGTTGGGTTCATGGAATCCCGAAAACTGACAAGGATCGGGACCATCCAAGTGGAGGACACGTGGCAACGACCCAAGCATCAAGAGAAAAGTCTCGAAAGGAGAATTTCGGTATTTCAGCTACCGAAAGAGGCAGGGGTAAGAGTTCAAAACTCTTGACCCATAAAACTCTGAAAGGATCAGGGTTGTTGATTTGAGATCAGATCACAGTCATTGATCCTAGCTAGGAGTAAAAGGACTATTTTGGTATTCTGGATACCGAGAAGTCTAAGGAGTAGGGACAGGAGGAAAGCCTTGCATCAGGAAAGCCCTGAAACATGAAAACCCAGAAGATGCTAAGGAATAGCACGAGACATAGAGAAATGGTATATTCGTCGATCATTTCAGAGTTCAGAACACCAGGAGTTCCGAGGACAAGAGAACCAAGCGTTTTGGCATTGGTAACTCTGAAATTGTGAAAGGAGGAAGTTGGGACAAGTATTTCTAGCATTCCAGATTTCAGCTTTCTGGAAGTGTTGAGGACAGGAAGTTAGGTGCTTTGCATCAATAATCCCGGAGAAGACTATGGTCACAAGAAAAGCGGTAACATGGACTAAGGGTATAACCATGAGTGAAGCCATTTTCAACTTTTCGGTATTACGGGTACCGCAAGATCGAAGAGTCAAGGACTCTCAACATTAGGACTCAAGGAGTCCTGAAAACCAAAAATTCCATTTCGGGGAAAAGTCCATGGACATGTAAAAAATCCGTGGGGAAGAATAGAAGGACATGTGGATTGATAATTGAAGATTCCAGTGGGAATCCAAGGAGCTGCTTCAGCTCAAAGGGAAATTGAATGATCCTTAGACTGGGAGATCACATAGAACCTGCTGAAGGGGGGTGTCTACGTCAGGTGGTATCAGAGCGAGACTTCATCTGTATATTTCAGGTGAAGTGAGGAGAAGGAAAAGAAGAGTGTTGGAGACTCTATGAAGGTTGTTGCATATAGGAAGCAATCTAGAATATAGTCAGGAGGACCATAGGATATGCTAAAAACACTCGGGGTTGCAGAGTGACAACAACAGGTTTTCCAGGAGAAAAGACATAAGACAGCGAGATGGCTACTGAAGGCCATAATCATGGTGGAAATAAGAACCACCAGCAACAGGAGGACATTGCAAGGGAGATAGAACTTGTCAAGATCAGAGTGAGGATGAATGAACTTTCATTGTGGGTGCAAGAGAATG
This sequence comes from Picea engelmannii, assembly GCA_009831015.1. NCBI lineage: Eukaryota > Viridiplantae > Streptophyta > Pinopsida > Pinales > Pinaceae > Picea > Picea engelmannii. The sequence goes on from ML802977.1 coordinate 9,155, forward strand.
CTAAGTCGAGATGGGTATATGAATGGCCCATGAGGACAAAAGAAAAATGGCTAGTCAGAGAATTGATGGCTAAAATATAGCAGAGGTTGTTAAAAGGATGGTTGAGGCATGATAAAAACCTCAACGGACCAGAGTAGATGAGATCACTGGAATATCTTGAGAACTGCCAAGAGGGCAGAGAAGAAATTCCCAATTTCCAAGAGGGCAATGAAATGAGGTCATTGCGGGATCTCAGAGACTACTAAGAGGGCAGAAAAAGAAATTCCCAATTTCCATGAAGGCAAGGAGATGATATTACTGTGGGATCTCATAGACTGTCAGGAGGACAGTAAGGGGAATTCAAATTGCCAGGTGGGCAAGGGAACAGAAGCTAGACTATCTGAATGTCTCAAGGACTCAGGAGTGAGTTCATATCAACAAATGCAGCTAACAGGGAAGGAGGATAAGAGGGATCTTATAATGATTGGGGGAATTGGAATATTCCTATCACATATCCCAGGGGAGGTAGAAGTTTGTGTTGCAAATGCAGCAACAACAAAAGGAAAGCCAACAGAGACTGTCATGGAAAGAGAATTGGAGCAAACATTAGAATCTACCCAAGTAGAAGGAAAAGAGAATTTTGAGGAATGGCTTGACAGTTTCAGTCAGGAAGATGAAAGGGAGAAAACTGCAGCACTGAAGATGACAGCAGAAGAAGCCAAAGGTCAGGCAGATAAAATGATCACTCCATGGGAGATGGAGTTGGAGATGCTAGAGAATTGGTTTAACAATCCAAAGCTAGTAGGTGACTACTGTGAGTAGATATCAACAGAAGAGAATTCTGAGGAATTGCTTAGAATTTTTAGTCAGGGAGCTGAATTGATAAAGACTGCAGTACCGAGGTATGCAGCAACAGGTGAGGAAAATTTCCAGGTTGAAGAGAAGTTGGAAGAAGCTGGACACATACCAGCAAGAGAAATGGAAATAGTATCATTATCAAAGATGTTGGTTGAATAGCAGGTCAGTCAAAAGAATATTGCAAATGAGTTTGCAACAGAGTGGCAAATTGAGGCCAAAGAAGATGAAGAAGGCAGCATGGGAGATCATGGTGATCTACCCATTTGCAGAAAGAAAATGCAGCCGAGGAGACTGAAAGAATAGATCCAACCACTAGAGCAGCTGGAAGAGGTGATTGAGAATATCCGAGAGTTGATGGTCAAATCAGTAGAAGCTGCCAGCAAAGGGAAGTTAAGCAGAAGAAAAGTAGTAGTGTAGCGGAAGCACAGTGGAAGAAGCAACAGAAACATAGACATGGAGAAGATGAACAACTCCAGAGGATTGTTTGGGATCCAGGAGGATTTCAATATCCAAGGAAGAGAGCTCATGAGTAGGAGCTCATGAATTTTGCAACACAGGAGTATGATGCAGAAGCATCTCTCCCAAGCCAGCCGCGCTAGCCAGCCAACTAGATCAGTGCATTCAAGGAAGAGAGGTGCAACCCTCATTTCAAATTTTGAATTTGAATGTAATTTAAATTTAATGTTGTAAGGCTGTGAATCCATAGAGTCATTCCTTTGAGTAGGCATTATCCGTAGATAGCCTTTAATGGTTGTAAGGCTGTAATCTAGCTCTGATTCAGACTAGATAGCCAATTAATGGTAATTCAATGTAGATTGAATAAGTGGGTGAAGATGGAGGGAAGAGCTCAAAGAGCCCCCTCATGTAAAAATATCTTTTGATCTCATTTTGAGTTAGTTGAATGAGCATAGAGAGAAGGAGCGAGACTTGTTCACAGTATGAGCTCAAGAGCACCTTGTAAAAACAGACATTTTATATTAATACAAGCAACATTTTCTCCTGCATATTGTCTGTGTTGAATGAATGTCTATGTGTGTTATTATATGTTGTGAATGTATTTTATAGGGATGTGCATTTGCAGGAGTTCTTTGATTTCAGGGTTGGAGATCTTTGAGGCTTCATGTCAAGAGGGCGTGACAGGACACTGCGGGTTCTGATAGCCAGTGCTTAGAGAGAACTTCCAGTTCTATAGAATTTGGACAAAGACGTGCTAGGAGGGCACAATAGTTGAATCATTGACTCATAGGAAGACCTCAAGGTTACTGAATGCCTTGAAGGCAGGACTATGTAGAGGAGGACACAATAGAAGACAGAATCTCTGAGGAGTTCTGTAGAGCTCTGCCAAGGGGGCATTGAGCAGGTGCATAGAGTGCACAGAGGAACTATGTTGAGTTCAGGAGGAAGATAGAACTACTGAGGTTTCTATAAATCTCTGTTAGGAGGGCATTGAGCATAGGCACATAGTGTTGAAGAGAAACTATGTTGTGAGTTCAAATAGAAGACACAATCTCTGGGGATTCTAGACACTCTACCAGGAGGGCATTGAGTCAGTGTGCAGATAGATTCTTTTGAGTTTTGTAATAGAGAAGAGTCCAAAGAAGGATCTTCACAGGGTCGTTGAACACCCTACAGACTCGGAAAGAAGTTGCTTGATCAAAGGATTTCCAGGAGGGCATCAGATTCTCCATCTGAGGGAGAAGGAAAGGGTGAAGTCCCTTAAAGATCTAAGTAGCAGAGAATCTCAGAAGAGATATCACCTTCATGTGTGTAGATACCCTTTAGGAGTCACAGAGTTCATGGAACCCTTTTCAAGGTTTCAGAAGAGTGGACAAAGCTCAAGAGGAGTAGTGCTTTTACGCACAGGCCATAGCTACAAAGATCGCAGAGGCCGAAAGGGAAATTCTTTGGATATTTTGAAGTCCCAGAACCAAGAGGCTTCCCAGAAGGCATTGAATTCTCCATCTGAAGGAGAGGGGAAAAGGATCGAGTTCCTTAGAGGTCAGAGCAAGCAGACAAGCTCAGGATAGAAAGCATCGAGTTAGCATCCAGAGACTTTGCAAGTAGTGCTGAGATAGAAGAAACATTCCATGGTTCAAGAGAAGTAAAGCTCAAGAGGGATAGCATCATTGAAGAATGCAGGTGAGACCAATTGTTGTAGAACTTGTAGAGGAAGCAAAGGTTGAACCTTTGACATTTGGAAAATATTCCAAGAAGAAGGAAGAAAGCGCATGCTCAGGAGAAGCACAACTACCATCAGATCAAGTCGAAGGGAAGATCTGGACCGTTAAATTCCACATCTAGGTAGCAGCAGGAGAAGCGTAGCGGAAGAATAGGTATGGGCTATCAGATCTTTCTCAGACAGCTGACAGCCGTCAGATCTAGAAGAATGAGCACGAGGCTTAACCCTCATGTGCAGAGCAGAGAATACAGAAAGTCTCGACAAGGTAGAGGTATCGGGATTTTAGACTTCGAAAGTTCGGAGGTTCTAAGGACGAGAGGCCAGAGAATGAAGGTCATGAGTCACAAAGTCCGGAAGTGAACAGGGACCATCCATATGAGGAGGACAGGTGTCATGAGATCCTCACATCTCGAGGATTCAGACATTGAAGGGTGAACAGGGAAGCCTTTCGACTTCATGACTTACGAAGTCACAAAATGTTCAGAGCCCTCAATCTGTGGGACGACACGTGGTGAATATCGAGAATCCACCAGGATTTCAGATACCAGGGATTCGAAAGAACAAAGTATTAGTATCCTTGGGTTCATGGAGTCCCAAAAACTGACAAGGATCAGGACTGTCGAAGTGGAGGACACGTGGAAGTTTTTATAAAAACAGGACCACGGAGCAATAAAATAAAACAAATGAAGAAACAAAACACAAAAGACACACAATACAAGAGAGACACAGATTTACGTGGTTCACCCAGTGTGGGCTACATCCACCAGAGAAATTGCCAAGTCCTTCCTTTATTATTATCCAGCAAAATGAAGGGATACAACCAACAACAAAACCCG